>VZDJ01007755.1:2006833-2113575 GCA_008694505.1 Cyanoderma ruficeps
AAAAAAAAAAAAAAAAAAGCTGCACTGAATGAATCATTGGATTGGATTGCTTATATTGCTTATCTAAAAAGAAATATTTGGAGATATACAGCTTCAAGAGAGAGGCTCAGTCCTTGTCTAAATGTCGGCACAACAGCATAGCTGCAACTTCTTCACGTGACACAAGAGTGTGACCCACAAGTACCAGTGCCATGGGAACTGAGAGGGAAGCCAAGCCTGGCACTCAAGGAAATCTGAATGCAGGCAGAAGACACAAAAGTAACAAGATGTTTATTCATCTTCTGTCATGAGCATCACATTCAGGGTCAAAGAGGTAACACCTTCCACCTTCTGTCTCGTCTGTTTCTTTTTAACCAAAAGACCGATAGGAATCTTTTCCTCCCCTACAGAAAGGGAACAGCAAGATAGTAGTTTTCTTCACTGTAAGGATCTGCTTAACTCTTTTGATCATAAGCCATTTCTTCATGTTGTCTCAGACTTCAGATATGAGCAGCACTGACTCTATTGCAGAGCTCTACCCAAGCAGTCTCCTCCTCTGTGCCCAAGAATCCATCTGCCTATGCAGCTGCACAGCCCCAGCTGTCCTTGCTGCTGCTGGCCATTTTGTTCCCATCTTCTGTCCCTAATTCCCTTCTGCATCACCATCTACCTCTGCCTCCAAACAGCCCCTTTCAGCCTATCAGAAAGGGTTGCAAAACTCAAGCATGTGTCTCACTGGTACCAGAGCCTTGACCAGTTCCATTAATGCTGTAATGGTAATATACATATTATCAATAAATAAGGATGCAAAACTTCCAAAGCTGAAGTGACTGCAGATTCAGCAGAATTTTTTTGTGACTCTTTTCATATTGAATAGTTTCAAGACCCTCACACCTTCTGGAAAGGAGGAGTTTATTGAACTCCTAGTCAGAAGGTGCTTCAGAAGGAGTATTCGGAGAGTAGAATTATCAGATTTTCCTTTAGAGCAACAGAACCTGTATTCCTATTTGCCTTTCACAGTCTAGAAGCTAGAACAACTCCTATACCTCATTAGCAGTGAGGAAATTGTAGGATTAAGCATAGTATAACCTTCTCCTTCCTCCACTTACTTTAAAATTCTTGAACTTTGTAATCTGGACTTCTTTTGTTTTCTTTTCTTTTCCTTTTTTCTTTCTTTTTTTTTTTTTAATCCCACAGTAAATTAACTGGAGACTATTCACAAGTTAAATATTAAATGCTCTTATATCCAAAATCACCTAAATCCCAGGAACAATGTTGGCTGCATTCCAATTCAAAGGCCCGTAATCTGTATATTTTTTTCCAGTTTGCTTTCAGAGCTCTGTTTAATTCAGTGTAGGATGGTGGTCGTCTGCAATTCAGTTTTTTAAAAAGTCAACAGACATTAAAAAGAATCAAAAACCAAACACCACCAAAACCAGTCAAAATTAAAATATGAGGTTAAAAAAAAAAGCCTATTCTTTTGAGAGTTTTTGCATGAGCATTGTACTGTGGTCTGCTCATAAAGCCCTCCCAGATTCATCTTCTCTTTTCCACCCCCCTTGCAGAACCTGATACACCATGTCAAAAGCAGAGCCAATGTTTGAGGAATAGAGTATCTGTCCAAATGGTTTCATCTGAGTTTTCACTTTGGGTCTGCAGAGTACCTGCTGACAGAGAGCAGATTCCTCATTTCCTGCTGTTCTACATACAACTGCATCATAAATGGAGCTCTTGACATTGTCTCTGTTGCTAAAATCGGGCCGCATCCTTCCATCAAGTGATCTCTTCCTCAAGTACTTATTTATCACTTTCATATTCCACTTTGAAAGAAACCAAAGTTCCAGGGAGCAAAGTGCCATAAGAGAACAACTGGGAGAGGATGTTTGGGGAGAAAATTATCCACATAGACCATCAAGTTTTGTCTATTCATATTTACAGGTTCAAGAGAAATCCTGATCAAAGGCTGCTTACACCCTTACCCTCAACCCCCAAACTACAGCAGAAACAATTTAAAAGGAGAAATTGACTTTTGAAAGATTATGCTTGCTTGTTTTAAAGGGACCACCACAATGTGTAAGTTTATCAGAGGCCACTTTCCTTCAAGGCAAGTTTCTACCTTGCTTTTCCAAACTAGTGTTCTCACCAAAATAAAATACTGTATATTTTGGATGTGTCAGAGTTTTCTTCCAGAGCACAGGGAGCTGCTCTGTCTGAGCAGCAGCAGTCACCCTTTCTTCCTGACTAGCAGACACATGCTTTTGATAATTGAATGCAGCTGTTCTCCTCGCTGCCCCTTCTTAAGCTTTTGAAGGAAATCCTACTTAGAGAAATGCCTGTGTCTCCAGCAGGGATCCAGAACACGAGGGAACGCTGACTGGAAAGACTACATTTGCAAAGGGCAGTACCAGCTGACCCCATTCTTAAATCTCTGCAGAGAATTTGAGGTGTGTGATGTCACAGTATAATTTCAACTACCTGTATTTTAGATTCTAAATGGCTGGCATTTCTTTAAAAGAATTCCACAAGAGAGAAAGCCTTCTGGTGTCTTGAATGGAGGTGACAAATTATTTTTTCAGTGAGATAATGAACATGAAAAAAGACTTCTGTGGGCATCTGTAAACACCTCATCTTTTGCCTGTTTGCACAGTTGCACTCAAAAAGAGATCTAGGGAGTAGAAGAGTCCTCAGCGGTGGAGTCTTGGGTCTGCATCTACAATTATTGATGCAGGTGACCCACCAAACACAGCCATTAAAAAAGGACTAAAATGAATTTTAAAACTTTTTTTGTTATTTATAATGGCACCAGCAAACACAATTTTATGTGTTTTACCTTCAGTGTTTTACCTCTACAATTACCTTCATATGTAGATGAGACACCAATGAGGACTTTGAACTTTCGTAAGTAAACATATATTTCAGCACTGCAAATTTTGGAAATAGGCTTTTAGAACACAACATGAAATTTCTCTAAATACAAATGAATATACTGTGACAGCTAATGGAAGGCACAAAATTAATATCAGAAATTAAGTCTCGAGAGAGGTAATAATAACGATAGCAAGGCCTCAATAAAATAATAGCTTTATTTAAATTATGCAGTTCCTCAGAGAAATGCCAATGGATGCATGAGTGACAAGGGCAGTGGAAGTGCTGTAACTTTTAAAATGGATTTTAAATTAAGCAGATAGTTTCATTGTCTCAGGCTACAGACACAGGATCCAGTAGATAATGCTCAAGGCATAAGCCCAGATCAAATCTTGCTGCAGCAGCAGTATAGAAAGGAGCACAGAACAAGCAGTCAAAAGCCTGCTGACCATCTATTGAATCGAGGGCAGTTGAAAGCCCCTCTTTGCTTTTGTTTCAGCCGGGGGTACGGTTCTCAGTGTACAGGTGATGCAAAAATAACTCTTGAGGATTGTGTCAAGAATCCACCCACAGCATTTTAAATAAAGATGGGCTGATGTTCTAGAGATTAACTGCATTATAAGCATGTCTGCAGTACTCTGTGGAGCGAGGTGCAGTGTTTCCTGAGGCAGGGTTAAAATGCCCTTACTCCTGCAAAATGACATATCAGCCAAACTAGTGAACAACAATGCCCAAAGTGCCAAGAAAATTCCACTCTGGACATGAGGATAGCAGACTTCAGGCTGGTCAGGGAATTAGTAAGTAAAGTCCCCTGGGAAAACCTTTTTGCAGATGCCAGGGTCCATCAGCACTAGTCACTTTTTAAACATCACCTCCTAAGGGCACGGGAGCAGGCAATTCCCAAACTGAGAAGTCAAGCAGAAGGCTGGCTTGGTTGAACAGGAATCTTCTCTTGGAAATAAGGTGAAAAAGGAAGGTGCATGCCCAGTGGAAGCAAGGTCAGGTGACATGGGAAGAAATACAGAGATGCTGATCACCACAGCAGGGAGAAAAGTCAGGTGTCCAAAGGTCAGCTGGAGTTGAAACTGGCCAGAAGTGTGGGAGACATTAAAAAGAATTCTTTCAAATATACTAATGGCAAAAGGCAACGTAGAAACATCATCTGCCCATGACAAGATGGGGACAGTCTTCTCACAAACAGGGACAGAGACAAGGCAGAGGTGTTTAATGCATTGTCTTTTGTCTGTCTTCAACAAGAATGACAGAGTGAGGTGGCCTCAGTGCCCTGAGCTGGAGGACCATCACTGTGAGAATGATCAGCTTCCTGCCAACCGTGAAACTGTGTGAGATCTGCTGTTTCAGCTGGATCCCCACAAACCTATGGGGCCTGATGGGGTTTATCCAAGAATCCTCTAAGAACTAGCTGACATTGTTCTAAAGCCTCTCTTGATGATATTTGACCTGTCTTGGGATTCTGGAGAGGTCCCAGCTGACCGGAAGCTGATTAACATTGTCCCAGTTTTCAAAAAGGGCAAGAAGGAGCAAGAAGGGCAAGGGCAGTGGAACAGGTTTCCCAGGGAAGTGGTCACAGCACCAGCCTGACAGGGCTCAAGAAGAGTTTGGAAAGTGCTCTCAGGAACATGGTGTGATCCTTGGGGTGTCCTGTGTAGGGCCAGGAGTTGGGCTCACTGATCCTGATGGGACTCTTTCAATTTAGCATGCTCTATGATTCCATGAGTTTTATAACACTGAGATAGGACTGGATCAGGCACACCAACATCACCTCAAAAGGAATTAGGTCTGTACACAGGCAACAGGTGTCCATAGTCCTAAAGAAAAATTCTTCCACAGGTAGTTACTGATAGTTTTATCATGTTAAAAAATCTGTCATGATGCTTCACATGACTCTGGCTGAATTTTGCCCTCTGACTCTGGTAGCAAACTCTTCTGTAATTAGAAATCCAGGAAGAATTAGGGCAGCCTCTGAAGTATGAGCTGTTTTTACAGGAACTGTTCTCATGATTTTATGAATATCAGTGAGACAGCACAGCTTTAGGTGAGGATAGATCACAGTTCTTGAATACTTATTTATGGGAAGAGAGGGAGAATCCGTTAATATAACAGCACTTCTTGGCCTTCACTAAAACAAATGTTCTCAAAAGCCAAGAAAAATCCCAAATTGCAGAAGCCAGAATTTCTTGAGGGGAAATAAACATTTTCCAACTGCCCTTTTTTTTTTTTTTTTACTCCTTAATTTTATTTTTTGACAACCTTTGAGAATCTTTTGGCTGCAGCAGCAAAACTGTTTGCAGGAAAAAAAAAATTACAGATTCCTTTAGTTTACGCTCTGGCATGAACTTTTTAAACCTTGACTGTCTTTATTGCATTCTGAATTAAAGCACTTCTGCTGAATGTGGTGATTTATTTATATTTTTGTTGTTTCTGTTGGCATTTTATGTTCATATTTTTTTTGAACTACTTAATGAAAATAAGCTCACACGCTGATAACTTTGGATCCATGCAGTACTTTTAAAACCACATGTTTACAATAAAACAGTGAGATCCTTGAAATCGAAGTTAAACTCAGATGAAACTAGGAAAAATGTCAGAAAGGTTTCTGTGCTTATGAGTCTGATTCTGCCTGAGTTGTGTCAAAATTCTTTTCTCATCAAAAAATTACTCAACTCTGCACTTTCCCCAGTAAGTCATGGAAGATACTTCACATGTGCTCCTTTCAAGGAAAGCAGAATTTGGGTTTCTGTCTCCCCTTTTGGTTTAGGTAGTGAAAAATCCCAAAAGCTGAAGAAACTGAGCCGTGTGGGTAAAAAACTGCCTTATAAGACCCAAGGTTTTCATTCTTTCACTCAAAATGTGAGTTTTGCTCCCTCTATTCTTGATTTTTTTTTTCAATGCTCTGACTTTGTATCCTTTTACAAGTGGATTTTGAAAGCTGGGGGAGAGTTTAAATAAAAGTCTCTTACTAGCTGCATTAAAAGTATGAAATACATTGTATCACGTAAACTCTGACCTGATATGGAAAAGCATTTTTCATCCTTACATTTTTGGCAGACTTGTATTGTGTTTTTGATGGTGGGAAAAAGACCAATAAATGGCAAAGACAAAAACATCACTCACTGGTAGCCAGACCTTTTCTGGGAAAATATAAACTAAATTAATGTTCTCTGAAGATTTCACCTTGCTTTAATTATAACTTAATAATGTTCTGACAACTTAGTTTGAGAAAGGTAAGAAAAGTTAGGCGTGTATCAGCTTTAAATATGACCCACACTTTTAAAAATCTGATTTTATAACTAGGAAAAGGCACTTTTGGTGTGCAATTTGGCTCATTTTTAGTTACTGGTGTCTGGTTCACTGAATTTCAAGCTCTGTGATTGCAAGCTTGGCCTGTGCTTTCTGTTCCGACCACTTGAGGGAATCATTCTGTAGCTGTGGCCCGTAATTTTTGTTTTTACACTAAGGAAGTAAGAAAAATTATATTTGTTGCAGAAAGTTTTCCAACTTTACTTCAACATGAAAGACATCACAAGGCACCGGCTCAGAAATAAATTACTCCCTACATACTAAATATCCAGGAAGGGAAAAAAATGTTGATAAATGAGAGTCTTGGGAGTTGCTAAGTGAGGTCCCTGCACACAATTTATGATCATGCACTCTTGGACTTCAGAATGATTAATACAGCTAATTCTCAGTAGAGTAAGAGCTGTTTTAGCCCAGGAGAGAACTGTACGCTATTGTTTATAGAAGCAGATAACATCAAAGTGGCCCACTGCTTGTGTTAAGCAAATAGAGAATTCTGGGTCAGTGCAAATTAATCCTAAAGGAGTAAGAAAAAGTTCTTAATGACTCTTAGATCAGTGTGTTATCACTTTTCATACAACCAAAAATGGTAGAACTGTTAATGAGAATTACAAATGGCCTCGCTGGCCGCAGCGTGCTGGCAGCTGTCTGTGAGCACAGTGACCATTAAGTCCTCTGATGATCTGTAAATATGACATTTGCTAATGGAGTGAAGAAGATTCAGGCAATTTTCTGAGATATTTATGTGATTTCAAAATGGTCCTTGGCAACAAATCAGTGAAGTGTTTTAGACTGCAATTAGCAGAGTGGACCAAAAGCCTTAAAACCCTTATCTTCTATTCATACAGTATGATCCAGTTTACAGAAATAAATTAATTGAATTTACACGTGAAGTAACTGTGGAGAGAAAAGAAAGTCTTGTTGGCTGTGTCTCTTAAGATGTGTTTTCACACAAAGGTAAGTGAAGCACACACTTCACATTTGTTCAGAAGGAATATATTGCATTTCACAGACTGACAGTATTGCGAAGTCAATTACAAACTGTCTTAGAAACATTGTTTTGTTTCCTTGAAGCACAATTTAACAGCCTGACCACAAGAAGGTCTAAAACATAAACATCCTTTTTTTGGTTGATAATGATTTCTGCATCTCTGAATGTATCCCAACACATTATAATTCTGTTCCAGTCCTTCTGACATGATCTACGCACCACATTATGGGATGTAGCAGGGCTGTTGACAGGTAAGGAGTGGGAATGGGATGTAAGGGTACACTGGCCTTGTAAGCTGTGGGCTCCTGAGCTGTGCTGGCAGAGCAGAAGGGCAAAAGTCTCCTCAATTCCAGTTGGCAGGTCGATGCCTGTTTACAAGTCATCATAAAACAGTATGAATACTTACTCTGTAAGTATGATTACTACATTTTAACTCTCCCGGTACTGTCACCAGAAAATTATTTGCCTGTTAAATTTGTTTCGAAATAAATTGCCCTGTTTCACACTGGATCATTACATCAAGAAACTATTCACATAGTCATTAGGTCCGCTGATATATCTGTCTGGTACTGTGATAGTCACTCAGCAAAGTTCACACACACATTTCAGTGCTTTGCAGAATATTTGACCCATAAAGCAAGCCCTTTTCAGAACGCAGTAACAGCAAAAATAGGCTTCCCCCTTGGCTTACAGCTTTGCTTTCTACTGCTTCACATCTGGGGTGCATTTTTGCATATGGAGGTATTTTCCAGTGTAAGCCAAGGATATGAAATACCCCTGTGTGCATACAGAGAGGGAAAATGTCCTGCATAGGACACCAGATCTTTTTCTCCTTTACATTGATACCCCTACAGGGGAGAGTTCTTTGTTCAGGGGATGCAACAGAGCAGAGCTGTAGCAGTCTTGTTTTATTCCAGTATCAAACTTCCCTGAAGACCTCTAAGCTCTTTTGTACATATCTGGATGGGGAGGTAACAGAGATCCCTATGTATGCTGTGTGCAGTAAATGAACCAACCTTTTAGCAGCACACAGAGGAACTCAGATATTTGCCAAAAAACTTTGGTGGGAAAAGCTGCTGACTTGCAAAATGAATAGCCTCCCACAGGAGATTTTATTTAGAAGTGACAAAAATCTCCCCTACACAAAATGAAAATTCATCTTCTCTTCCTCTCTTTAGCCCTTCTCATTCAGTTTGAGCAAGATAAGCAGGTTTCCCTCTTATCCATGGTAAATCAGCCATCTAACCAGGTGGTAAAACTGCACAGCCTGCCATTTTTGTCCAAGGGAAAATCACTGTAGATGTCTCTCATGCCCACTGTCCCATCAATGCTTAACCAAATCATTTGAATTTAAGTTTTCTAATTTCTCACAGGAGTCTGTACCTTCTGCCCTTTAATCAGCTTTGATGTTTCTCTCTGAACTCACTCCAGTATGTCTACATTTTTACTGGTATGTATCAAGAACTAAACATAGTGTAATGAGTGCAGAACAGAGCTACAGTGTAATGGGCACACAGGAAAAAACAACCTGTTTTGGACTGGGTAATCACTGTCTAGCAGTTAATTTACAAATTTTATGTCTGAAAAGGCAAAAGGAGGTATTTTTCATTTGCAGATAAACTTCAAAATCTTCCACCTCCACCCTAATTACTAGAAAAGAGAGGAACAAAAGGAAAGCAACTGCTTGTGATTCATCTCTGTCTGCCTCTCAGAACACTGTGCACAGACCCCGTAAAATACTCTGCAGACTTTCTTGGTGCCTGGTTTGTCCTGCTCACCCTTTCTAGCATCATCTGAGAAATACACTGTGCAACTGGCCAGTCCGACAGCTTTCATGATGCCGAAGTTTATGGCAACTGTAAATCTATTAAGCCACAATTTGCACTTAATAAAATGAAACAGCAAGTAGTTAAATGAAAGCTCAATCCTAAACTGGACAACATTTTTCAGGAAAAGTCATTGAGCCTGCTGCTGCTACTGCTGCCTTCCTCTGAGAAATTCAATCGTGCTGATTGAGGAAACCTGGAGAGAGCAGGCTATTCCTTCCTTTGGTTTGTAATTGCTCCGTAGACCATTTAATCATCTGTAGATGAAACAAAGCCTGTGCTGTGGAGTCTCGGAAGGGCAGGCGTGCACTTATCAACTCCTTCCTACCCACCAAGCAGAGCTGGGAGCTCATCCTGATGCTCTGAGCAGCCCTGCTGTCGAAGCAAGGAGCTGAGAGCAGATGGGTTCTTCCTGCTGTCACTACACCAGCCTTCCTGCCTGCCTTGATTTCATTACAGCAAAGTCTGTACAAGCCAATTTTTTCGGGAGAGGGGTTTGGAGCACGGAGTGAAGGTCTTTCTGCCTGAGAAGGCAGGCAGATACTGAGACACCCGCCAGCACAGGAGCTGCTTGACGCCATCTGGACAAGAAGAGATAAGCATTGAAAATTAGATAAGATGACCAAGGATTTACTGGCTTCTGTAAAAACACATTCCTCTTTCAACCTTAAAATGTCTTTCTTCATAGCCCTGACTCTGAATGTGCTCCATATTGCATCGTTGCTGAGTGACCAAGTGGATGGCCCTGTTTCACAGATGAATAATCTGGTCAGAAACTATATGCCCAGTTTATTTAACTTGAAGGAAAAAAAAAAGCCTGGCCAGGGAAGGCACTGAGAGTGAGCTCAAAAACCTAAAACCTCATCCATCATACTAATTGGTTCGGAATATTAGCCTTTATTTGAGTTTTGAAATCCATTTCCTCCTGAATATAGGTAATTTGCCTAACAGCTCAGGCACTACACATAACCAGGTAAAGCTTGACACTGCCCTCTGCTCCTAGCTTTTATTTTCTGTACTACATCAAGAGAGTGCAACACTTAAAATAGAGCTACAAGAATGGACTGCTCCTGGGAGGGCATTTCTGGGCACATATCTTCCCCCTTTCCAAAACTTTTGTCAGGCAGGATTCTTATGAGGATTTTTAATTCACAAAAAACACTCAGTGCTGACTAATGCTTGCCAATTAAGTCAGCTCATTGAATCAACAGTTTCCTGTTACCTGTTCCTTCAGGTAGAACAGAGGCTGATACCCCTGCCCTTTCCCAGGCTTCTGTGCAGGGACCTTTCCTGCCTGAAAACAGTGGGGACACCTGTTTTCTGAGCTCGGAAGGCCAGCACCTGAAATCCTAGGAATGGGCCTGCTATTGAGTAAAGGGTGCTTGATAAGGCAGCCACTGTGATAGGCAGCGGAAATTTGATGATGAAAGGAGATGCCTAATAGATTAATCTGGTGTGATTTGCCAAAACACAGGGTTTTCTGGAAGATTATCCACACTCGCAATAGGAAGCCCTTTGTTTGGTAAAAGTCCCCACTTATCATGGTATTCTTTATCTCAACAAGAAACATAATGGTTTACTTGTTTACATGCATGGCAGATATATTCAGAGCTGGGCTTAGGAACTGTGAACTCCTTTTCATTTGAAATGCTTCCAGCAGGCAGGTTATTAGCTGAGGGGGAACAAGCAGTTGGACACACAAAAAATTTAAATCTGCCTTGCTTAGATTGGCAAAAATGAATGTTATTTCATCCACTGGGAAAATGTTTTACTTCCTGCTCAGATACTTTTGGAAGAAAATCACAAGCTCATTTGTAGCCATCATATATGTATGTATATATTTTTTTAGAGTTAAGTGGTATGTCTACAGAAACGTATTTGTTACTTTATACCAGTTATTTTCCACTAATATTAATTGTTTTATTAGCTTGTCTTTACTTCTTCAATTTTGCTTTGCTTACTATAAAATGTGACTGATGGTTTTACATTATTTATACTGAATGTGTGGCTGGAACCTAGCCCTTGATGTACCTTGGATAGAACTGCTTTGGTTTCTGGAACTGATTTTTAAATACCTTACACATCCGGAACTGCAGAACTACCAAAGCACTCTGTTCTTGAACTCTGAAAATAAACAAAAACTGCCGTGTTAGAAAACTGCTTTATTAAAGCCCGTTGTAGCAACCTTATGTCCACGAAGTCTTTCATAGCATGCAGTATTAATCTTGCTGGGTACACAATGCACATGCTGGATAAAGAATGCGGGTTGTATTAAAGAAGCTGGAGCACGGGAGTCTGAGGGAGGTATTTTCCTGTGTTCCTCGGCAGTAGTGTACTGTGTGTACCATATAGGATTTAAATTTACTGCAGAGGATTAGCCAGTTCCCGTATCATACTGAGTACAAGGTGGGGGGGGTCACTTCAAACAGGACTAAAAGAAAGAGAAGGCAAGTAAGGGAACTGCTCACCCTGATGCCACAGGAGCTACCTCAGCAATCCGCTGCAGCCGGCACAGGAGTGAGGAAGGAACACAAATTGCAAAGATGGGGAAAATGGGTCTGGAAATCTGATAAATCCACCAAAAGAATAGATGTTCAAAGATTTGTCTGTCTAGACCAGTGGACAGCTACAAATGGGAGTTAGTGGCTCCTGCAAATGGATACAGTGCAATGAAACATTACGATGGGGTAATGTTTGGCATAGACAGAGAATTTTATTTTACTTACAGGGCACATTTTATGGTTTATGAAGATATTGGAAGTCTACTTTCTGTTTTCTTCTTCCACGTTCATAGTTTACATTACTTATTGTACAATGTGTTCAGGCACACATTGTACTTTTTTTCTGTCTGCTCCAAACTTTCCTATAGCTGAAGATGTGCTTAAGGCCAAGTTCTGCAATTCAACCTAGTCAGTGCACAGCTGAAACTGAGGAGTGCAGGGATGGCCTTCAGAATTTGTTTGAAGAAAGTGTGAGATCATCACAATCCTTGCAAAATTTCTTCTTTGGGCTCATGGTGTCAATACATTGTCCATTAAAAAAAAAAACAACTTAAAAAACCACAATATTCTAATGTAATTTCCCATTGTTAAGTTTTGCAATATTTTCACAAAGGCCTCTGAATAAAGTCACATGCTGGAATATAACAACATCTTCTGTCCACAATCAATGGGATGCTTTCAGAGGAAAGCCCTCAGTCAAGCCAGAGTGACAGCCATACTGAACTGTGGCAGTACAGACAAAAAATAACTTTTGATGTGTTTCTTGGCATTTAGTTATTTCTTCACATTTATTAAAACAATTGCTTCCAGTACATTCTATATTTTTTATTTAGGCTGGTGATTAAAACATTCTAGTAAAGTTGAGATGATTAAACATTTTAGCCTATTAAAGCATGTGCTTCCACTAAAAGGTTAAAACATCTCTCACTAGGGTAAGAATGGTCAGCCTTATTTTTCACACCCCTACCTCATCTTGAACTTTTCAGTGGAGGCTTCTAAAAGGTTCTTTGATTTTTTTTTTCAGGTGATGGGGGTACTGGGATTTTTTTAATTGGTTTGTTTGTTGGTTGGTTTGTGTTTTTTCTTTTGTTTTGCTTGAGTAAATGTACCACGCCCATTTGTTTGTTTTTAAAAGTTTATGGTTACATCACCAGACACTAAAAATAGAATATTTCCTTTTGTATAGATAGTAAAAATATTTTTCTGACTAGGATTTCTCCTGAAAAGTGCTTTCTGGATTAGTCAGGTTTCTGCATGCACAATCATAGAGAGTCTGTGGCTTTGTAACCCAGCCCCAGGGATAAAATTTGCCTGGTGGTGTTAGAATGTACTCAATTAGAAGATATCTTCTACACGTAACATTGGTCTTGTTATTTTAATACTGGAAGAAAAAGTGTCTGTCTACATCCCAAGTCACCTGCAGGAACAAGCGGTTCCTTGAGAAAAGGAAATAAAATGCCAAACTGAAAAGTGCTGCTGCATCATGGTATAGCAGAGTGCACTCCTGAGGAATCTGCAGCAGTGCTATAAGTGAATTTTTGAACAAACCTCCTGGTTGTTCCCATTTACTGTGCTTTGGTACACGGCACAGTCTAAGAGTACATGCCATAAACATGTTCTGGGTGAAACTAAGCCAGATGTGCTCCAGGACTGTACCTAATCCACTCCAATAGCTCACAGGTAGCTAACAGGTCCCAGACTCAGTCACAAGCTAGACCAAAGCGAACCCCCTCCAACATGCCTGGTCCTTGGGATCAACAGATTTCCTCCCCTGATCTGCTCATACCAGCCTGTACTACCTGCTACTGTACACATAACTTGTGTGACCAGCACTGATTTTGCCATATGGAAGGATGTCTGCGTGAATGAAAACACGGCAGTGGATTTCAGAGCAGATAAAGATCTCCTGGCACAAACAGAAGCACTGTGTACTGAACACAGTGGTGTGGTTTGCTGAGAGTCAAGGCTTTGGCTGAAGCAAAATGTCTTAGTAGATGCACGGAGGAAGTCCTGACGCTTTCACACGGGGTCGATTGCTGCATGAGGCTCCTTCCCTTCAAACCTGTCACTCACCATTGCAACAGACATCTGAAAGTGTGACTGCACAAATAAAAATACTCTATTTCAGATCACTGCCCTGAGTTTGTTGTGGATGTCCATCACAGGAAAATATCCTAAGAATGAATGGAAAAAAGTTACATGTATGACGATAAGGTGATGGCTTTGTTGCCCCAGTTAGGTCTAGTAAAAGATGCCAGCTCTGCCTGCAAGCCTTGACTCAGTTGTAAACTTAGATCATCCAAGCTACAACAACAAGAGGACGAACTCCACATAGTGCAAATGCAACTTGCAGGGTCAGCATGAAACTGATCCTGCCTCTTGGATGGAGAGAGAGCTATATATGTTGTGTCACATCCACGGAGCTGCCAGCACCTGCTAAGAATCTTCAACACAAACTGAAGCCAAAGTGAGCTGAGGTCACGCTTCAGGCGTGCCAGGAGGAATGAAGTCATTGTGTTCAGCCACTCTGGCTAAATGCAGTGGTGATGTATACGTATCACACACCCACAGTCCTCTGTCCATCCTGTTCCACTTGTCCTTGGTCCTGCATTATGGAGGATATCCAGGAAAGGTACCCTCTTGGCTGTATGAAACAGCTGATTTCCACATTGTTAGATTAGGTACAAACATTATACATGCAGCCAGAATTTAGACCAACATATTTTCAAGGTTTTCCAGAGGATATTAAATATGGCTTAAGTTCATCTTTGAAGCAAGTGGGTGAAGTATATAGTATAATATCAATTTAGTTCTACTGACATACCTAAGGGGAAGACAAATGTTGCAGAAACCTTTACTAAACAGAAGAATGACTTCGGCACGTCAGCTCTCCATCACTGGGTCTGAGGAAACAAAATGTTCATTGTTTCCAGGTCTCTGAGATCTTAAAAAAAACCCACAATCTTGGATTTTTGGCAGCTGAAAATAAGAGCTTTCAATTCAGACAAAAGAATTATTGTTTCTGGTGCTCATCCAAAAAAATTAAATACAAAACAAAAAGTAATATACTTCTGTCTGTACCTTAATACCAATGAAGTGCGTGTTCTAGTTTTCTACTCCTCATCTTTAGTCATGGACAGGTTCATCTTCTTTTGCTTTGCTCATCTTCACTGTATCACAAGAACACATGATGTGTGATATCTCTTCACTCTGTCATCTGGCTGCACACACCCAGGAATTGACATTGTAGCTAAAGGTCATCAGACCCATAAAATTAGTATTATCTTCACACAGAATCTCACACTCTTCCATGCTAGAGGGACAGCTTCTATTATGTTGTGTGGAGCATCCCATAGGAGTAAATGCAGCTGTTTAATTTTGGAGCCAGTAGACAGGTTCCAGGAGCAGCAGCAAAATGACAACTGTTTGATTCGTGCTATCTGCTTGTCCCCTCTGTGTGTCTACTTTCATATCCTTGTCCTCCATACCCTGCCCATGGCTCATCACAGTCTGCAAAACTTGATGGAAATATGCTCAGTTCTTCTCTGGAGGTGAGTTGTCTTCCTAGTGTCAGCCTTGCAAGACTCTTCACTTAAATCCAAACCACCACTGGAGTGAGTTCCCTTCATCTCTTCTTTATCCTCCTGCACAACACACACGGCAGAAGGATCTCGGTTCTCCTTGGCCAGTTCAAACAAAGGGTGGTCAGGAGGAATGAGCATTCCCATTGCCATCCTTTTCTACCACACAAAGGATGATCATTTATAGTAATTTACAATAATACAGCTTTGGAAAATATATATTGGAGGGGAAAGTGTTGTTTTAAGAACTACATGGAATTTTCAACATTCAGCTAAGAAAAGCAGAGTCAAATTTTAGTGGTAAAATATTTAAATCCCTGTATATTTGACAGATTATTCCATGTGAATGATAATGATTTGTTGTAAATGTCACCATAGCAGCTACACATAAATATATACAGTCTAGTCTGAGTTCAGAATAAAGTAAGCTTTATCTTTATTACCTGGTACACCACCAAGAATAGAAGTATCCCCTTTGTGTTCTTGAGAAATGAGACCCAAAGTTTCCCCTATTTTTTCTTTCACTTAAATAGTGAGAAAATTGCAATGTAAGCTAGCCAGAAAATGTTGGCAATTGCATGTTGGACAGACTTGAGGGGTGAAATATGAGAGTTACAGAGACAAAAATGAAGGATGTTGTCAAGAACAGAAATTTAGACTTGGTAGCCACCCTCCTGGAGATGGTACAAAAAAAGTCATGAAAATGAATTAAATTTCCAAGGAGTTAGAAAAGGAGAAAGGAAGCAGTGAAAGGAGAAATCCTTGAGACATCATGAGAGGAAGAGGAGAGGCAGAAAGCGAAAAGAGCAGAGGAAAGTAAGTAGAGTGGCTCCAGAAGCATTAGGAAATCAGAGTTGGGAGCAACTCAGTTGTCTAAAGGAGTGAGTGACCACGAGATCAGGGATAGAGAAGCAGCAAGAGAAATCCCCTTGGGGAACATGAAAACACTCCAGGAAAGCTGGTGCAGAAAAAGGCATACGAAAGGGCAATCCACGAGACAGGGAATGAAGAAGTGATAGGAAATGACAGAGCCCATGAGGGAACCTCTCAGTCCTCTCTGCTTGTGGCCATGCCACCTCTCCTCCTCTGGCCCGGTCTGGGACGAGATGTGATGGCAAGTTACATGGCTGTTAAGGTAGCTGAGGATCTTAATTTCCTTTTCTCACAGAGAAATTTTGTTGCTTTAGGTCCATCTTGAGGGGGAAAGGAACCCATTCTTATATTTTTGGCTGTTTAAGGCATTTAAGGGTAGGGTCTAAGCTGGAGGTCAGGTCTCTCCAACTCCCACACAGCCAGCAGAACAAGAGAGGTTGCTCCAGGCAGCAAGTCAGGACTCCCAGCACAAACTTCTCTTGACTTCCCTCTGGCCTGTATAGGGGACCTGAGGACTCCAGCCCCCAGCACGTCAGAGATCCACCCCCAACTCTCCCAACCAGCTCCAGATTTCTTATGCTGAAATCAAAAGCTATAGCCAAAAAGTAGTTAAAAGCTTAACCTTGTATGTCTACCAGGACTCTTCTTTTACCTTTTTACTTTTTTTGAGTGTATCATTTCTTAAGCACTCTTCACTTGGACTAAAAATGGTGATACGTCAATTGCTTCTAAATTTGAAAATACTTAAAATACATATAGAAAATAATAGGAAGCTAACTTTAGTAGCTTAAGTAAAGCTAATGTAAGTATTTTGCGGTAGAAAGTTTAGCGTGTTGTCCTTTAAAAAAAAGCTAACATTGTGCACATTGATGTAAAAAGACCATAAATCCTGTTTCAATTAAATTACTTAATTGGAAAAGCCATAGCATGAAGATTGAATGCTAGTATTTATTGAAAGTGATAAATTATCCAAGGATTATACTTTATAAACATGAGACTCAATGTCTAGGAAAGAATGTAACAACTACCTTAGGTATATTTGAAAAACAAGCTGTTCCATGAGTAGTTAACAGAGCCTGAGCCCCTGTATGTTTGTGTCTTATATCCTCTGCACGTTCCTGCTGTATTAACCCTACTCATCTCTCACATCTTCGCTTGATAATCCCCTTTGGCAAGAGGGAGAAGAGCCTGAAGCTGTCCCAGAGCCCTGGGTGAGCTGGCTGACGCGTGGCCACGAGCGTTTGCGTGCACCCGGGCGTTGCCAGGCAGAAGCAAAAGTGACTTTGCCAGAGAGGGGCCAAGTTACCTGGAAGAATAAATATGCTTTTTCTCTGCTATCCAACCACAAATTTTCATGGCAATTATTGGAACTTAATGATGTTTGGGATTTCTCCTCCTTTCTCAAATGTGGTTGAAATTGGCCTGAATTTTTCTGGGGAGATGAAGGGGTAGTGGGGGAGAGAGAGTGAGAGAAAACAGGGCTAAAAATAGCAATGTTTGGATTTTTCCAGGCCATTTATTCTGCAATATTAGAAAATGAAATATGTAAAGTAATACCTTTTTTTTCCCCACCAAAAACACACAGTAACAAATACAAATGGATTAATTTTGTTTTGATCTAGCAATACATTTTCACATAGAGGGACATCTGCATTTTCTTCAATTCAGAGTACATATACTTTGAGGTCTGTATTTTTCAACTCCCAAAAGGATGGACAAGACACTAGGAAGCCATTTGGACAGTGGAGAGAGAAGACCACTGTCCAGTGTGTGGATTATTATGGATGTAAGCCCACAGCTGTGTGAGGAGCACATTGATAGACACATCTGTTTACATCAGCTGAGTATCCATCATTTATCTGAAACTGTATGTTTCCCAAGACTGCCTAAATGATTTGGACTTAATACTTGATTACACGGTTATTTTAAGAACTCTGCAATGGCTCCTAAGAAAAATCCTGCTGTCTTCACCAATTTTGTCTAATTTATATTCTAGGTTCCACTACTCTTACTGATACAGTGTCTTTACAAACTAAAGGGACTCTTTTCAATAGTCTGTGCCATCGTGTTCACACCACCCATCAGTGAAGTTAGTTACAATTTTGGGAAGTCAAAAGCCTTTAAATAAAAGTAACCAAGCTCAACGGCCGTGCACAGGCATAACTGAAAGCAGTAGGGCTTGGAATGAAATTCAAGTCCCATATACTAATGCCAAAACCAAGCTAGAGTAGGTTCAGGACAGCCCTGACTTCTTTTGATGTTCTAATGCCATAAAAAAACATCAATTACTATTTGTGAGAATATTACCTTCCCTCGAGTTCATACTTTCACACTAGTTTCAATTTGGCTACTGCCTCCTGATTATGAATCTGTACTCTCTTCTCCATGCCTGCCTCCTTGGCTCTGACTGAATGTTACAGACATGCAGCACACCAGATCAGCATGCAGTTGATGAGATGCAGATGCATCTAGCAAAGGTTTTGATGGTCTGTATGTTGTAATTTATAGTTTTCACAGGTGTCACTCTAAAGGAAGAGACTTACTCCCATACACATTTATCTCTGCCTTTCCTCTTACCACACCACCTCCTGTATTGCTTTACTCCCTTCTGATTTAGTATCTCTCTACTGTTTTGCTGTTCTTGTGTCCTTACAGAATGCCACTATTTTATACATTTAGATGTCTGTGGTGAAAAAAAGCAAAAGAAAATGGATCAGTATAAACACTGGCTTTGCAGTGACCTGTAATGGGCAAATGGCCAAGGAAATTCTGCTGCAAAGTAAGCGAAGAAGCCAAAACTTTTAACTTCCACTGCCTCCAATACACATCAGTCTAATGTTCATTTCATCAGGAAAAATATGGATGACTTAGACATCTAATTACATTGACCTTCAGGGGTGTTTTTTACTTGCTATCACTCCAAAGTCAGAAATACAAACTCTCAGAATATGATCTTAGTGCCCATAGTCCCTTGCTCTTGCTTTTAAAAATTAATGACAGTGCATCTGTCCATAGTCCAGATCTCAAGATGCCAAACTTCTATTCTCTTTTTTCTTCCCACAGGAACGTTGCTGGATGCATGAATGGAGCTGAGAGTTTTCTCCAGATCAGCTTTTTGTGTATGCACTGTTTCACATTGAAAGAAGTTAAGAATCATATGCATGGAGAATGAACAACTTTATAGGGAAATAATGGTTTTGTCTGTTTTTGATTTCTTACATATTCAATTACTTTCTGAATATATCATATGGATTATTGTACTCCAAATGCACTTTGGTGTAGACATCTACCAACACAATAATCAGTAGTGTTTACATTACAATCAGACTTGACTCATGCCTGTAAATTCATCCCATTTTATGTATTTACACACAGATTTTCTCCCCACTTTTTTCCCCAACAGACCACATAAAATGCAAGGAATGGTTCGTAACATCTAAACTTAAATCTGCAAAAGTTACAAAATACCAACATAAGGCTGCTGCTTAAGATAGAAAAATAACTGGTACTGGGATTAGGAGGTGGTCACCTGTGGATCCGCTCTGGAGGAAGATCTGGGGTACCCTCAATGTATTTTAGCACTAGAAACAGAAAGAAATTTGAATGGTGACCCGCAAGCATCCCACACCTCAGTCTAGATTGTGAATCAGCCAAGATAAAATGGGCTTTTAAGAAATGCCAAAAGAGACCAAGCATCCACTGACATGACATTTTACATAGCAGGTTAAAATCACTTCAGGCAAAAGTAATGTTTAAATGTGCAGCTTTGGGAGCTGCTGCTACCTGAAATATGCTCCATATTTCAACATGTGGAAATGACAACTGCAGCTCTTGCTCTCTGTGGGCAGGTTTGCTCTTGAAATTCTTTAGAAGATAAGAGATTTTGAACAGCAATTTTTCATGAAATTTGGATGAAGAAAAAAAGAAGGATCAGAGAAAAGAAACAACACCAAAATTATTTCAGGTAGAGACACCATTTGAAGCACTGAAACTGCCTGTCCCTAATCCTGCCACTGTACTTGTGAGGCTGGTGTGGAAAATTGAATTTCAAATGGATTGAAAACTGTGGAAAACACATTGCACCCTCAAACACTTCCCAGTCCAGAAGGCCAAGTGACTTGACCCACAGTACAGCAGGGAATGAAAAAGCTGTACCATTGGAAGCACAAATGGTGTCCTGATTCCATGTAAACCACTGGGAAGCAAAATCATCCAGCAAAGATCACAGTTGATCCCAGGAACATAAATTCAATGCAAATTACCCAGAGGTTGAATTTAATTGGCCATCATAACATTGTTTTGTCAGGTTTAATAGTGACTCACCATGTTAAAAATCTAAATGCAACAGTACAGCAAAATAATAATAGAAAAAAAGTATGTGGTCAGGAAAAGCATCATCAAAACCTCACAAGGAAATATATCTGGCATTAAAGTCCTAAAATAAACACTTTGCCAAATACTTGTTGGTAAGGACAAGTTTTCAATTAAGTTTGTAAAATTACAAAAAACAAAAAATTCTAGAATCTATTATTTGTAGCTTTGTTTTCTGTGTAAACTTTGCCTGTATGAAAGGTACCATGCTTTTTCTTTATTATCCTTTTAAATTGGTGAAGTTTATATTTTTTTCCACTCTGAAATTATCCTGAAATATACCCTGCACCAGAAGAACTGTGGATGAAAAGTAAGCATAAAGAGTTTAATATCACAAACGTCACAAAATTATAATTAATTTATGTAAAATGCCATAACAAATGCACATTGTAAGATTGTAGTGCTATGGTAAATACGTGTCTTTAAAAATTAACACTCATGCAGCAGATTATCTTTTTTTTCTGTATTCCTTAAATGTTCTGACTTCAAATTTCAAAACGCTTTTCTATGTCAATGACAATCTTAATAAAGTACAATTAGTTCCACAAGGCACTTTCTGATGCACAAGCCCCTGGCTTGATTGCGGTGAATGGTGGGTATTTCCTGTGTTTAAGTCCACATATGGATTGAGTAAGGCAGTGGCAGAGAGACTACTGTTTTCCTTCACTACATCTTCATTTCTTTTTCAGAGGGTAAGCCTTTTTTGTTTTTCCTGGCTCTGTTGTCAAAACATTGACCAGAGTTTTGGCTCATGGTATTGGAATACGAGGCCAAAACAATCCTCTGAAAACCAGTGTGGCAAAATGTATTTTAAATCTATACATTCACCATTCAACCATGGGAGTAACCACGCCCACTGCCCCACTCTGTGGTTTAAAAACAACATGGGTTTGCCCCCAGAACGGTTTGATTTATTTGACAAGCTTTTTCAAGCTGAGTATATCAACATTTAAACTGGTCTGAGGCTTGGCTTCCTACATCACATGTACAGCAAGTATTAAAACACACTCTAATCATTTTCTGCCTCTATTAAACTAGACAAGGTGAATGCATTGTGCATTCTGCAAGATTTCTTTGAAGGCCTGTCAGTCTCTCCAAAGACAGATAAGCTACAGTGATTTTTCTTTTTCTCTGAAACTTACAAGTGGGACCTTTAAAATATTACCTTTATTACACCCTTTTTGGGAAATACATTGTTATGATGAATATGTGGATGTAATTCCTGTTTCTGACGTGCTAAAGCCCAATGCAAAACAGTAAAAGATGACACATTATAGAGACTTCTTCATAAAATGTAGCAGAATGCACAAATACACTGTAAGAATGCAAAATATTTTCCTGCATTATTAGAGCAGTTTCCCCTGTTTCCTCAGGGGTAACAAGGAATATAAACAAAAACTTGGGTGTAAAAATGAAATCAGGACAAAACCAATTTTGCACACATGATTAGGAAAATTAAAGTACAGAGATGGTGTGTGGTAGATTAAATAACCTATCCAAACAGAATCTAAAATTCTGAGTACTGGAGTGTAATTCCCCTGAACCAGAATTCCAGTATAATTCATTCCCAGCTTTTTTTGTTCTGGTGGGGTTTTTTTGGTGGTTTGTTTTTTGTTTTTTTGGTGGGGTTTTTTGGTTTTTTTTGTGGTGGGTACCACATCACTGAGCCGGACCTCTGATGGTGCTGCTTGCATGGACATGATCTGTGTAATGTCACACAGAGAAATATATTCACAGACATGAACAAGAAACCTAAATTTGAGGTAAAACGGTGGCTCTACCTTGAACCACCTATAAATGATCCGTGTGACACTTGAACCAAATTTAAATATCCTGCCCGAATTTACTCCCAAACGGCACGGCGGGAACGAAGGAGCAGGCCAGGAAGCGCCTCTCGCCGTTAAATCAAACATAAACTTCACAGCCAAACCTGCTCCGTTTGTGCGTGCTGCGGGAAGCTTTACAAGGGCTGGCGGGGGGAATATCCGTGTGTGCGAATGCAGCCACACGTGTTCCGGCTCCTCGCAGCCCTCCCTGCGCGCAGGGCTCCCCCGGCCCGCTCCGGCCCAGCGCAGCGCGCCGGGAAGCGCCGGCCCTAATTGAAAGAAAAGCAAAAGCAATTAGCCCCGGGGGGAGGGCACTCCGCTTGATTGGCCGCTGCTGATGGATGTCCCTCCGCCCCCGGAGGCCACCGGGCCCCCGCAGCGGCGGCGGTGGGACCCGGCCGGGCTCGGTCCCGCCCGGCGATGCTCGCTCATCTCTGCGGGCAAACTCCCTCCCCCCGGCGCGCCCGTCTGCTCCTCCCGCAGCGGATTCCCGACGGCCTTCCTCACGAAAACTGAAAAACCCCAGCGCTGGATTGTAGTGGCTGAAAATAGAGACCTAAAGGAAAAAAAAAAAGTAAAATAAAGTAGCGTTTCAACAAACCCCAAAAACCCGAGATGCGACAGCCAGAGGGAAGAGAAACGGGGAAGGACGGAAAGCTGAAAGAAACAGCGGGAATAGCAAATAGCTTAGTTTTCACTCCAGACACCATAACTTGTTTTACGATTAGTGATCTGTTTAAAGATTTGTCCTGGAAGTACTTGATATTGAGTTACAAAAGGTTACGTTAATTGCATTAAGTCATAATGACCCATGAAGCACTGCAAAGGCTTAGAGAAATCACGCTTCTTCCTTAAAGAAATAAAATAAAATAAAATAAAATAAAATAAAATAAAATAAAATAAAATAAAATAAAGTACGGCAAGGCAACAGGGCGGGACTCCGGACGGAGGCAGCAGGGCGGGAGGCAGCGCCCCAGTCCCGGCGGACTCCAGCCCCGGCCCCAGGAGCCCTCCAGGGTGCCCTCGCCCCCCGCCCGGCACTGCCCCGGCGGGAGGGAGTGTGTCGGCCCTGGGCGCAGCCGACTGCGTTATGGTCCGGAATTAAATGTGTCTACTAATAATCTATAGTCTCGCTCGCCGGGGCAGAGCAGACAAACAAAATCGTCATTCCAAATGAAAAGAAAACACTATTTCTTAGAAGTGTTTAGGAGGGTGCACAGCAGGGCATATTTTCTTTCTTACTGGCAAGAGTTTGTAACTGGATCCCTTAACATTACTGAGAACATGAAAACATGAAACAAAAGTATTGATCCAAGAATTCGCCGAAGAAAAGTATCCAAATACACACTGGTTTATTTGAATTTTTTTAAGGTTACATCAGATGTTTATGGGGGAAGTCCGAGCTTGAGGTACAGCCCCTGCATGGCCCATTCAAACATACGCGGAGGAAAGTGTCATTTGTGTTGTTAAATTTACATTACGTTCACTTTAATTGCATCAGTTTCTAGATAGATGTAGGAATAATGGCATTTAAGAGGAAAATAGCAATCATCTTCAGAAGACTGCAGCATAATGGAGGAACCTAATTAATTTAACTTTGCAGTCTTCCATAATGGCTGCACTTTATCATTTCCACAGATGGAGCTTGAAGGAATTAACAATGCTGTTTATCCCAGCAGACATCTTTGACTGTGGTTAGCCAATGGCAGATTTCCCACTTAAAGATGCATTTCTTCACTTGAGGGAAACCAACCCGAGCTCTGGCAATAGCTGTTGAAACTTGCTATTACTGTATGTGTGTGGGATATTGAAAACCTGAGAAAATGCACAATATGTGTCTCTTTATGGCCTCATCAAGTGACGCTGGGAGAAGACGGAGTGTTTCCTTGCTTACCAGAGCCAAGGTTTTTCCGGTACCATTTCGGTTTCTCTTCCTTTATTTTCCCCTTCACTGTATTTTTTTTCAACGTACCCTGCATTTTTTTTCCCTTTAAAAAAGTCAGTGCGTGTTCGTTTCTAGATGCGTAGAATTCAACCCCTCTCCTAGATGATTTGCAGTGTTTACAGACTTTTCATGCCTGGGAAACCTGAGTAGACTCGAGGTAAGCAATCCTGCACACGCAAAGCACAGTAAAAACCGGATTATTTGAACAAGCTGATTGTTTATTATTTCAGGAAACAATGCATTTTCCACGCTGCCATATTCTGGGGTGCACACGCACTCACACCTTCCAGTCACCCTCCCGTGGGTGTCAGAGGAGAATCGGAAGGGAGAGATATGCCGTGATGCCAACCAAGGGATGAACCACACCACTTAAATGCTCTACACCATTACCCGCATGGCTGGGCTATTAAAAAGTGTTGTTTGGCACCTTTGAGAGGGGTATCTGTTACCCCAGCAGCAGGGACCTGGGGAGTCAGCCACAGCAGTGAAACAGTGAACCAGATGAGCACATCGTCGACACGATTGTCTCTTCCTGTTCCTGTACAAAGAGAAATGTTTTGCGGGGGCTCGGAGAAAAGGATGATTCTGCGCTCTTATGTATTCGAGGAGGATTTAAAACTGTATTGCTTTGCTTTTTTTTTTTTTTTTTTTTTTTTTTTTTTATTATCCTGCCNTCAAAAGATTTATTGGCATCCGGAGTTTATTGTTGCTGTTGATTTGGGAGAGGAGGCGAGGCGGGGCGGAAAAGGGCGGGTTCGCGCACTTCCGAGTGCCTGGCAAGCAAAACTCCCGTCCTTGAACTCAGACCTTAGCACTGCCCAAAATGACAATCTGGTGCCGTTCTTACACCCTGGCAGAGAAAACGTCTTTTCTATCCCTCGCTTGTACGCTGCAGCGTCCAGTAGAAACCAGCTCACACACAGAAAATTCGGGGCTGCTGGTAAAGTTCATACAGCTCTCAGTTGCTGTAAAGGTGAATGGCAGCCCAGGGGCCACCTGGGCTGCTTCCGCCGTGTTATTTAGGAAGGCGGGTTTGGATACAAACCTGAATGTGTTAATCTGGCGGGTATCTCCACCACCAACCAGTGGAGTGACAATGAATATCTAAGTCATACTGTCATTTCTCTCATCAGAATAAGTTCCCGGCTGCTGAGAGCATGGAGGGGAGAAGCACCTGCCTTTCACCCCAACCAGGAGTGCACGGCCATCTCAGGGCTCGGTCAGACAGGTAGGGTAGGGAGAGAGCTGGGATTTGAGCCGGTGACGTGCTCCGTGACGCAAGCCCAGCTAAGGAGGACATTGTGATGCCGCTTCTCTAACCGGTTTGAAATCCTGGGCATTGGCCGTCTGAAAATCACCTGGCGCATCTATGTGTCTATACTTCCGCGGGAAAAAAAAGAGGGAAAAAAAGGAAAAAAAAATAATATAAGGAAGAACGGGCACAGAAAGCAGCGCAGCGGACCTCAGGTTCCGACCTGAGCAAGGGGCAAAACGTGAGGTACAAGTGCGTGGAAATGAGTTACACCAGAAAAAAGAAAACAAACAAACAAACAACAAACAGCAGCCAAAATTCGGGGGGGAAAAAAGAGAGTAGACACGGCCGCACAGTGAATCCCGCAGAGGCACTGTGAATCACCGCCAGCCGGCGGCACCTGCTGTGCCCGCCGAGCCCCCGCGCAAACCCGCCGGGCCCCGTGGGTGCCCACAGGCTGACGGTGCCCCTGTGGCCCCGGCGAGCCGAGGGGGAGCTCTGCGGTCGCCCAGATCAGGGGTGGGAGTGCTGCCGGGTGTCAGTGATGCGGTCGCTGCGGGTGGTTAAGTTTTGCTTATGATGTAGGATAACGCCGCTGTGGGACCGTGACGCTCTGCAAATCCCGCCCGTGTTCCAGCCCCTTCCTTACTCTATAGTCACATATTCCCAGTGATACTGATTTCACTGAAAATAAAGTTGTTGGGTTTTTTAAACCGGCAAACTGTAGCTGTTGAAGAGATAGAACACAAATCCCAGCGGGAAGCCTTTTCACATGCTGCGGGATCCCACTGTCCCCTCGGAGGTGCGGGAGGGCCGCGACGGCGCTCGCCGCCCCCGCGCCCTGCACAGAGCGGGGGGCGGGAGAGGAGCGCCCACCTCCCGCTCCGTGCTCTGCTCCCGCCTCGGCCGCTCCTCCCCTCGGCTCGGGCAGAATCGCCTGGGAATCCAGCAAGATTTTCCTATTTACCCGGCCCCAGTGGCCCCCGCTGGTGCTACCGCTAGTGGCGGCGCCCCAGGGAGCGGGAGAGGAGGAGATAGCGGCGGTGGTCAGCCGTGGGACGGGAAGGCAGCAAGGCTAGCTACTCTGTAGCTGGGACCTCGGTTGTTCTTGTCCTGCTCAGGCAGTGGACAGAGCTGCTGTGCGGAGGCAGCAGCATCTTCCCTCTTCCTTGCCTGAACAGTCGGAGGCCAAACCTCCCTGGTGTTCCCGCAGAGCTGACCTGCAGCTGGGTCATCAGGGCCGGAGCAGAAGTTCTGACGCGCCCCTCGGTGTCACATCCCCCCCGCTTTCCTCACTCATCGCCCCGCAGCTCAGGTTCCCTCGGCCCCACTCACAGCCAAGCCGCCCATGCAAAGCGGCCGGGCCCGAGCGGGGCTGGGCCGGCCCCAGGTAGGGCGCGGAGCAGGGCGGCTGCCGCGGGCGGGGGAGCTGCGAACGCCTCCCCCGGCGCTTCCTGTCGGTGAGAGCGCTCCGTCCGCAGTTTGAAACGGGGAGATTACGTAAATCTTAAAATCTCCTATGAAAATTAATAAAAACACACGAAATCCTAGACAGTCCATAGCAACTGATTTTTATCTACCGTTTTACGCGCTTCATTATCCACCAAAATATAACCACCCCGTGATTTAATGTAGTTCACGGAGACCACAGGCGTTTTTGGCTTCCCTTAGCCTTTTTATTCTAGCGCTGGCAGTGGCCTGACTTCAGTCTTCTCTCAACATTGGACTGTGTCTGGGGGTTGAGATAAGACCAAGGAGGAAGAAACAGACTGCATTCGATGTGTTTGTCTCAGTATCACTTCAAACCAACTCGGGGAACCTCAAGCACTTCAAACCCTGTTTTGGGGTATTCGTCCCTGTGCCTTCGTTTTCTGTCACCGTTATGTCCCCACAGACAGCTTCTCTGGAAGCTGGGGACCCCGGTCGGGCTTGCTGGAGGCGGGGGTTGGCTTTAATCAGCGTAGTCAGAGAACCAGAATCAGGTGTGGATTTGTTTCAGGGCACGTTTGCATCAATCAGTATTTTCGTTACAATCTTGTCAACAGTTTTAATTCAAAGCGTATGCTAAAGCCGAAGAAACTGAGCCGTACAAGGGAGTTATTTTTAGAAAAATATTGTTAAAACAAATTGGCACGGATGAAATATTCTGATGGTACTAGAGGCTAATATTTTTTTCTCAGCTTTGTTGACAACGAGATGGCTCGATGCTGTGTAGCAGGGCGGTCTGTAATTTTGGAGAGCTTCGACCGTGGCCTGCCAATCCATAGGAGCGCACTCTCTCCTCCTGAACTTTTCCCTGTCCGTCTGTGCCAGGGGCAGATAGAGCCCTGCGCTTTGCCCAGCACCGGCGGTGTGAGCGCTGAGGGTCTGGGAGCAGGGCCACAGCGGCAGCCCTTGAGCTCCTCGGGGCGTTCCGCGCCGCCCGCACCCCCCCTTCTCTCACCGCGCCTTCCCGCGCAGCGCCCCACTCGCAGCTCCCCGGGGACCCGCGGCGTCACCCCGGTGCTGCGGGCAGAGAGGGGTGGGAGCTCTCTCTCCTCGACCGCCCAGGCTTTGCGCGGCAGCCGGCGGAGAGATCGTACGCGGGTTTGCGGGAGGCAGCCGATGCCAGTCGCGGCTTTCCGCGAGGTGCATCTCCCGCCGAGCCAGGGCCGACTCAGCCACCCCACCGCCCCACTCGGGAGGTCAAACTCACCGGATTAAAGGCTAACACGACGGAGAAGCGCTCCTACCTGCGCTGTATTTTTGGCTTAGCTATTTGCGTGGGGCTGGGGGGCCCGGCTGCGCGGACGCCCTGCGTGCGTCTGGCCGGCTCCGTTCGCTCCCGCTCTCCGGCATCCCCAGCTCACTTTTCACATCAAATAGGCCATTAGCTTTTGATCCTGCCTGTTACATTCCAGGTTTCCCAGTGATGTTTCCTGCACATTGAACCCCCCCGCCCCCACTTCTGTCCCACTTCGCATTTAAACACGACCCGGTAGATCTGAATTTCTGTCGAAAATGTAATTTTGAACATATGTACTCATTCGTCTCTTCGCGCTTGGCCTCACACCGAGGTCCCTCTCGGAGGAGGGACCTAACATTTTAGATGCCCCAGAAGAGCGCTGAAGTTTTGGCTTGCTTACATCTTTGAGAGACCGAGCCAAAACGAGACCTATTAAAACACTGACTAATGCCTGCGAAGACAATATCCATAACTTCAAAGTCCTTACGCGACTATTGGCAATGGCTGCGCTCAAGCGCTGCAAACAGCCAAAGGGATCAGTGGGACATTCTCCACTCCCATTTAGAACGTTATTAAGCGGGAGCAGTGACTCAGGCTTCAGCCAAATAGATTTTGCGGTTTTTTTCTCCCCCATATGATCTCCTAGTTTCCTCTCTTGGCCGTAAGAAACCACTGGAGTGACCGAAGAGTGCTGGAGGTGCATCCCTTGGGCGCCTCAGGAGGTCACCTCAGCGAAGCAGGGGTCGGTCCATGGTGGGTGGAAGGGGATGATTTCACGCATGGTCGCACTCCAGTCCCGGCCCACCACCCGGCTTCCCGAAACCTCGCTGCGGGGGGCCGAGGCGGCAGAGCCGCCGGGTGAGTCCCTGCCATGTTCTTTGGAGCATCATTCAAGGGCTCCACGTCCCTTGTGGGACCTCAAGCCTGGAAAGTCCCTCCAAGCAGCCAGGGAGGGGAGCGTTCAAAGCACCGGGCTCAGCATCCCTCGCCCGGCTCCGCGGAGGCGGAGCGGGGCGGGAGGCGAGCGCGGCTCGGCTGGGGCAGCTGCGGCCGGGAGGCACCGCTTCCCCCTCCTCCCGGGTTTATTCCTAGCACGTTTGCACTGTCCAGCTTCAGCGTGGGAAAATATTTACTTAAAAATCGCCGTTTCGTTAAATTTTTGGGGAAAAAATTCTCCTTCTAGAGTATATCCAGACGTGTGTTCAGAAGGGACTTAAGCAAATTCGGAGATGGTAATCCTAAATTCCAACATTTCTCCCCGGATATCTAAAGGATGATACTTTTCCCAATTAACCCGTCAGAAATGTGTTGCAATGCTTTAATATAATTTTACTCGTTAAAAGAACACAATTTTTTTGTCATCATTACAAGAAATATTTGCCTTGTTAATTAATATTTTCCTCGAAGACACTTGAACCTCCTGTTACAAACACTATTTTCCTCAAATATACTAAGAAATTTTCTTTAATGAACCTAGTGAGGATACAGTAATGACAGATAAGCAAGACTTAACATTGTCAGCAAAAATGATTAAATTACATAGACCAGCCTCTTGGACTGCTGAAAATTAAATCGAGCCATAATGTTCTGAAGAAAAACAAAGAATGTGAAATACACATAAGTTTCCCAAGACTCCTTTGATTAAACTTCTATACCTGATAAACTGCACTTCAAATTTGCAATAGTGACTGCACTTAACTACTTTTACAAGTAGTCTGATGTTAAATAATGCACAAGTCCATGTTTGTAGAATATGACATTAAACAAGTGGCTCATCACTCTGAATGCTTCAGCCTCCCGTTAATACCTGTGTTAGCTACACAGGCTTCTGATTTCAGGCCTTGACTGCTGAAAAACCTCATCTAGAGTTGTGGAGAGAGCAAGGTTAAGGATCTTCTTCCACTGCACATGGAGTATTCAGTTTTAAGAACTCAATGAGCTAAGGCACAATTAAAATTACCAGACAGTTTAAAATACAGGATTTAATTGATCATTTATTCTATAATCTATATTATTAGCCAGTTATTTCATGGAGCAAAGTTCCGTAAATCCACATACTCATCAATAGCTTGGTGGGTAGTTTCACTAAAACCTAAGCGTCTACAGTGTTAGATCTTAGCATCCGAGATGGATTTTCAGATACTGAAAAAACAGGGCTCACAAGTCATTGGAAGCCAGAGGGACTTCTCCCACTGACATGGAGACTGTGGGAAATTCCTGTCTGCAGTGGCACAATCAGCAGATAATGAAACTGGAAGAGTGGGGTGGGGGATGAGCAGCATAGCAGAGAGAAAATATTTTAAAATATATTTAAATCATTCAATCACACAGAAGATTAGAAATAGTGGAGGTATCTAAAACATAAGCATCACATATGAAATGGGTTTCTTTTGAGGTGCTAAATAAAATATAATCAAGAGTTAGAAGATGAGACAGATTAACATTTGAATGGACTATTTGTTATTTGTCTTCTCGCGGGACCTTCTAAAGGAGTAGGTGGAGATCTGTTGTCACATGTGGCTCACCAACACGGCATTATGGGTGCCAGTTTGTACTGGATCCCAGCAGCATCTCTCTCAGAAATGTTTCCAGGTTCCATCAGAAGCCATTATGCATCATTTGAATATTGCCTTTTTTCGTAGTAATTAAAATCTTGCCTTTAATTACATCTACACATAGCTAAGGACGGCACCTGACCCTGGAACTGAAAAGCTGAGTTTTATTTTCCTTCATTGCATGGATAAGTCAGGTTTATATTCATGGCAGTGCTTTTGTTCATAACAAAATGCCCGTCTGTGACTGAAGGAATCAAAGTCTGAAAAGACTTTGAGGGAGACAAAAGAACATTTACTAACTAAGGAAGTCCCATTTTCTGCTTCCTTTCTAGTATGAAACTTAAGTAAAACATATTTTAGAAACTGAATGTAAGCTTGAGTTGCTTCTAGAAAGTTAAACCCGAGTGCTGGGGTTCTTTCAACTCATCAGGGCAAGGTAGCAACAAACCACAGTAGATCTGATTCAGAAAGAAAACGTCATACAGATAGGACACAAAAATGTCCCTGGTAATGAACTCAAATCCTCCAGTCTCTTAAACCACATTGTATTCTTGAGTGATGAATTTTGTACTTGGATCGCTTGCTTAGTTGAAAGAAGTGTAAAGACAGCTCCCTACTGGCAAAATATCTGAGGAGGTTACAGAACGCTGTTTATTCCAGCTAGTGTCTGGAATAAATTATGTTCAAGAAATTGGCTCCTGATACTCCTATTTCAGATGAGAATTTGTACTGAGTGCTAAGTCCTAACACTTCTGGCCAAACTATGGGCTTCATTACGATTCCCCATTCATCATACCTGCCAGGAGCTCTCAGATTTGGAAAGGTGCTTGTTTTGAGGAGTGAAAGAATAACAGAAAAGAAACTGTTTACCTTGGCATTACTGTCAGTTCTCAAAGGCACTGGTCTTTCAAATTTCAGGGCTACGAGTTGTCAGACCTAATATGCTTTCTTACTATTCCTACTGAAATTCATTAGCTACATAAGGAAGACCCACACTAGTTTTAGTTGACACTATAGGTCGAATAAACCACTTAACATTTCAGAGGTTTCTATTGCAGATAAGGGGATAAATGGCAGCAGGTGACCTGACAGCTCTTGGGGTGGGAGGGAGTTTTCACAACTGATTTTTAATCCAGTAGCAACAGCAGATGCTTGACAATTCATTAGACTGGACTCTAGGAAGCAGGATGGCAATCTCACTGCTATTCTAAACATTTTGATCTATAAACCATGTTGACCAATTTCCCATTGTGAAGGGTAATTATGCTGATTTTTTTACTCAGTGCCTAACTGTTATATGGGCTTGAATCTTCTCACAACATTAACAGCTCAAAACCCTGCAGAAAAGGAAAGCTAATAGACACAGCTAGGCCAAATCTAAGACAACCCACATCACTTACCACCACAATGTCCAGGGCTTCCTGTAGGAAGGAGATCCACTCTTTTATAAGCAAGCTGAGGGCTCTCATAAGAGCATGGTCCTCCTTGGAGCTGTATTGCCAGCATTCTCACATGCCTGTGCAACAATTCTGCTCATGCTGCAGTAGGCACTGACATTTTATTCTGCAGTATCCAACACAAAAATAAGAGCACCTCTGGGGAATTAGATGTGCTCTGGCAGAGACCTTCTTAAATATTTTTGGTATGTGTATAGTTCTTGAATAGTCTCCTACTTGCTCAAAATTACTGAATACATAGGAGATATGAATCATTGAATTTTGTTTTTTACCAGTAAGATTTCTAGGTGAAAAAGGACAGAATTTGGACATACACTTAGCCCCACACCTCACTTTGAAAAAAGGCTTCATGCCAGAGTGGACAGTCAAACAAGGATCATGAATTTCTGAAGAAACTGCTCTGTACAAAGTAGTTTATGGCCTGCATATGTCTTTTCTATAAGTCAAGGACAAAGTATGTTGGAGAGATGAGGTTTTCCATTTTGCTTCCAGAGATCTTTACAGAATCACATGTGTTCCTCTCCATTACATATCCCACTACAAGTGAGCAAGTGGACCTGCAACTTTTACCTTTCTTGAGTCTTTCTCATAATCTGTAAAGTAGAATTTTTATAGCCTATAGATCACATTCTCACCTCAGGTATGTTACAGCAATTAAATCGGCTTCCCTGCAGTATAAAAATCCATTATCCCATTGTTGTGAGTCAAGGTGAGTTTTGGCTACTGGATTTAGTGGGAATTAAACTGTTTTGTATCTTAAAATTATATCGAACTAGAAAGACAATGTTAAAGTAATACAAGTACAATGAAGATTTTTAAAAAAATTTAAAATACATATAAACATAAATTTAAAGTACATATAAACACCCCATATTTGTCAAGACAAAATACAGCCTAATGGATTAATTTAACTTCAGAAGAATGTGGACTCCATCTCTGTGAGTATTTAGTACATGGCCCCATGTGTGACACTTTACTTAACTCTCACCCTTTAATTTACAGGACTGGAGAAGAAACATGTGGAGGAAAAAAACCCTTAAAACTGTTAAAAAGTTAAACCCCATGTGATTTGCATCCTTCAGGACAAACATTAAATATTCTAGTGATTTAAATGGCATTGCTTGTATACCTACATAATTGCTCGTGGGAACATAATTTCAATTTCTTTAAAGGTAGAGATAGGTATTTTAATTTCTGAAACTGGCATAGTAGCACACCAAGAAAGCTGGGAAAAGAAAAGAGTGGAAGACAAAGAAGTGGAATGGAAGAACTTGAAGCAATGAAAACTTTTTTTTTTTTTTTCTGCTTTAAGGAAAAAGAAAGGGAGGAGGAGAAGGCCTGGACTGCAGCATTCATATTTACAACTATAGGTAAAAAAAACTCCAGCAGCTATGCTTGCTTCAATGTTTGGACCAGGTTGCCAGGCTGAGCAGGGCTTCCATCTATGCTGTACTCGGATGCCCGTGCTACACACCTTTTGCAGGGTCTAAGTTCATGTCTCTGGGATGAGAAAGCGAAGAGGTGTCTACCACTGTTCTACAGTAACTTTGTACCTGAAGCATAAGACAGATGGAATCTGACCCATGCTTTGTTCTTCATGGGTAATGAGGAGGGGTGGATGTGTACAAGCTCGGATTTTAGGGATGATCCGAAGTCCGCGGGATCAGGTGCCATATGCCTAGCACAGCTTCTCCCTGCGCAGCATTCCCATGCAGACCTTGACGCCTCGACTCATTCTGTGCCTTCAGCGATGGCTTTACCCATCGATGGTGAGGAGCGGTGTAAGACAAGCCCCTGGGCCCGGGGGATGCTGCCGACACCTTTCCGACTGCCCACCCTGCGGCCCCGGCGCTGCCAAGGCAGCGACGGAGGAGCCGCCAGCTGGGCTCGGGGTGTGTAACCTGCAGCCGTCCCTTACCTCCTGGCAGCGCTGCGGGGAGCCGGCATCCCTCAGGGCCCATCCTTCCCTCTCTAATAACATCTTAATTCTCAGAAATAAAAGAAAATTAAAGGAAAAGAAAACATAATAATTTTAAAAGCGTGTGTTGGTGGGGCGGGAATGGGGGCGGTCAGCGGCGCTCTCGTGTGTGACGGCGGGCCGAGAACACCGGCAGCGGGCGGCTCGGCCGGGCAGGCGCGGTGCTGCCGCCGGGCGAGGCGGCGGCGGCGGCAGCGGCGGGAGGAGGCGGAGGAGGCGGTCGAGCCGCTCCAGGGAAGTTTCCTCGCCGCCGCCTCCCCGAAACCCCTCCCCGCCAAGCGCAGCTCCTCGAAACTTACCGCCGGGCGCCGCTCCTGGGGAGCCGCCGGGCCCGCGCCGCCGCCCCGGAGGCCCCGCGGAGTAAGTGCGCGCCGAGCCGAGCCGAGCCGAGCCGAGCCGNCCGGACACGTGAGGCCAGGCGGGAGGCGCCGGCTCAGCCTCGGGGGTTGCGCGGGCGCGCAGCGCTGCGGGGCTGACGGCGGGAGGGAGGGGCGAGGCCGCGGAGCCCCGGCGTGGGAGGGGAAGGGGCGGCGGAGCGCGGCTCTCCCGGCGCCGCGGGAGTCCCGGTGCCGGCCGGGGCCGCTGGGCGCTGCGGCGCGTCCGCAGCGCCGAACGCGTGTTTTGTGTCAGAGGGTGACAGCCCGCGGACGCTTCGCCGCGGTATGAGCGTGTCCGCCTTCGCCCTGCTCCCTGGGGCTGCCGGCTGTGGTGAGCACGGCAAGTGTCAAGGGAGCAAGGAGCGCGCAGCTCCTCCTCCGACCGACGGGGAAAAGCGACCGATGCCGCGGCACCGACGGCGACCCGCCGACCGCACCGGTGTCCCGGACACGGCCCCGCCGGGGCGGCCGCCTCCGCGCCGGGAGTCCGCTGGGTGCCTGCCTCCAGCGGGCCGGGGCACAGGAATCATCTCCTGTGCTCTCCCTCCCCGCTCCGCGCATCCCAGCACCTGGGCAGGAGAGTGCTGAGCATGGGCAGCAGGCAGGGGTGGCACCCACAGGTATATCCTTCCTCAGCTCGCTTTCTGGGGTTCTTGTTTCTCCCGCCATCACCTAAGACTTTCAAATAGATGGATGGATATGTCTACTTATGAAATGGTTTTGGTCTCTGTTGTTCATCCTGGAGATAAAGCTTATTTTTTGCAGGGACTACTCTGTTCTTTAAAACTATACTTAAATTGGTAGTTTTTCTATCACAAGGTCAAAGGTTGAAGTTTTCAGTTATGAAAATATAACAGTAGGTTTCCCCTCTTGCTCCCCTCCTTCTCCCCCCCCCCCCCNCCCCCCCCCCTTTAGGGCCATAGGGTTGTTTAAATTACAAAGGGTAGTTCCCATTGACTTTTAATAGCAAAACACTTTTATTGTTGCGTATGATCCAGCAAAAAGCAGTGCGAGCAGCAGCACCAAACAGTTGCTATTTTTGAAGACTCACACTTTCCATAATACTTTAAAATAAAAATATGGTTATAAGAAGAGAAAATGGTCATCCAGTGCTGTCAGAAATTCTTTAAAAAGAGTGGTGTGTGGAAAGTCCCGATGAAACAATTTCCAGATTAGAGCTGTTCATTCTCTGCCAAAAGCTGTGTAAGCATGAACTATAATGAGGGTAGTTGTAGGATCATGGAGTAGTCACAGAGCAGGTAGTCCAGCTGCAGCAGAAAGTAAGAGACAGAAGGGCAATATGTATGGAAATGTCCCTAATTGAGGAGTGCAACTCATGGAGGTAGCTGGCACATTTTCTGAAGGCTAGGCTAGATACATTCCTTCCAAACCTTTGTTCTAGCTTGTACACAACTTGTTCTACTGCAGATTTAAGTGTGATTGAAAACACAAGTATGCGTATTCTTCAACAGCCTTTTAAAATGTATGGATTACTCTTTCTGAATGGTTCACCAGTTCTCAAAATTTTAGAAATTATAATCGCTTCAATGAAAATATTTATAACCCATCTAAGTGGAAACTAAGTCCCTGGTTCCTTATGTGATCATCACCAATGGTTACCAATAGCAGCAATAACTGATGTTATTCATTCCAAGCTTGATGTTTCATTCCTAATTTTCATTAGCTACATCTTCCCATGTGAACTGAATCACAAACAGGATAGGAAGAGAAAGGTGGTAGCAAGTCACTCTTTTTTTTTTTTTTTTTTTTTTTTTNNNNTTTTTTGTAGCTCTGTCCTCCTTGTGCTGCAAAACTTGTTACTATGGGCAAGGTGAGGGATGGACTGTACCAGGAAAATAGTAAAATCTTCAAAGGTCATTTGAACAGTTCCTCCCAGTCAGATAGAAACTGGGGCCCTCTTGCATCCTGTGCATTTTGAGAATTTTGCGTTATTTTCTCTGTTTCTCTCATTCAATTGCTTATCTGTGGAATCCAAATATGTTATTGCTCAAAATAACCTTTCCTTCTAGATTTAGTGAGAGAGAGAGTGATACAAAATTAGGAGTTTAAATTAAGAGGCTTGAGGTTTTTTTCCTTTCTCTCATTTTTGCTCTCTTTCTTTGACTGTTTAATCTGATATAGCAAACATCATAAGATAATGATTTCTCAAATGTCTGGACACTTTTAGTACCTTTTTTTTTTCCTTTGTGACACAGAATATCTTCTTACTCTGTCTGATAATGCTAATCCTACTGCATGGACCTGGGAAGTAAAATATGAATTTACCACTGAGGTCTGTGATATGGGTCAAACCAGCATGAAAAGGCTCTAATGGTTGGACCAAGAAACATTTGCCTGGATTTGATGGTGTGACAGTGAGCTGTGGCTGACTGGCAGTGACACCCAGAGGGGCAGATCTTGGGGGAGCCTGGGGGCAGCTGCTGTCCATAATCAAATCCCTGGCAGGGGGTGGGGACGTGGGCAGAGCAGGCAGCCAATTCCCCAGTCTGCCCAGGGCCCCCAGTGTGCCAGGCTGCCTGGAAAAATCACGGGGCTGAACTCCCACCCTTTGAGGTGGGTCTGCATTTTTGCAGCTCCCCTTGTAATGAAGTGAGCTAGGAGAAAGCTCTTTTTATTTATAAGAACGGAAATTGTGTGTAAAGTCCTTAAAATCAAGGAGGCCACAGCTGGGTATTTCATATGCTTCTAAAAGCTTTTCCAACTCAAAGTTGTTTCTCTGTCCTTCCCATGCTGTTTCCACAGCGAGTCACATCTACTGCTACTTCAGGCAATTGGCCTAATTCCTGAAATTTTTGAATTTTAATTACTCAGCTCAATAGTTTAAGCTCTTTGTCATCTGAATATTACAAGGGGTAGCATGGTGTTGTGTGAATAAAATTTTCTTTCTTATGTTTTAGGTTATATTGGTCTCAAAAGAAAGTGAAATATGATGTTCAAAATGACAGTCTAGTTCATTCTTCACTTTTTCCTTTATTATGAAATATTATTTGTAAAAACTTAACTATAACATTATTTGATAAGTGAAACTATTTTTATAATAGTTGTAAAAAACATGTTCTATAGATAATAACCATTGTCTGTTGTATGCTTCCCAATTAATATATTGCTACAGTCAGTAGTATTTAACAATAATTAAAGTTTCATCTTGAGCTATGATGGTGAAAAAGATTGCAAGACTATTAGGATAAGCAAACACTTAAGAAGTGCGGCTGTTGCTAGAGGACAGACTGACTTAATGACTTAATTTCTGCTGTGTTTTACTCTTGAGTGTTTCGGTTTTTTCATAAATGTATAAACAGTTCATTCTCATTGGTAGATACAGTTTGGAGACCTGGAGAACTGAAACTAAATATTGTTGTTTGACTGGGTGCATTTTTTGCTGACAAAAAACACATAATGCATCTTTGTGTAGTTGTATAAGTAAAACCTATTTATCAAGGTTCCAAATCTATAAGTTTTCAGTTTTTATTATGTTAAAAATGATGAGTTACTGAATTTATTTTCATGAAAACATAGTCTGGAAGAAATCAGAGGAAAAGGATGTCATCTGTCAAGCAAAAGATATGACAAAGTTGAACAGAACAGCCTTAAAAAAAGCAGTTTAGCATTGTTTTCTAGGGAACTGGGAATCCTATAAATAATCCTACAAAATTTTTCTTCTCCTCCTCTGTAATATTCCAATGCTAATTTCCAAATTTAGCAACAATTTATTGGTGGGGTTTAATTTTGTAAGGGGTGACTGCTGGCTAGAAAAGAGACGTCCCAACCAGTGCCTCCTTGCTTGACCCACTGACAGCAGGAATGGCCCCGCAGGGAGCTGGGCAGTGCCTTCCCTGGGATTACTCCTAAGGGGCAAGAGCTTGAGGATGTAGAACAGAAATGTGAAGGAAAGTTGGCATCCTGATTAGGTAAAAGCAGTATCGCTTCTGCTTTAAAATTGGTTTTCAGTTAGTGAATTGTGCATATTTGTGGTCACCATCGGCCAGGCTTCCAAGGGTATTTAGGTGGCTAAAGGTGCAGCTGGGCCTTTACTGTAATTCACAAGGTTACGTGCAGTATAAACAAACAAACAAGTGTAAATGGCTGTAGATGCTTAGGCTGATGTGATGTCTTTAAATATCCCATTGAATCTCACACTGACAGATTTGACAGTTCAGTGGTACAGCCTTCTGATTTTCTCAGTGTTAGGACCATTCATGCTCTTTCATGTGGACTTAGCAGAGGTTGAAAGAGATTCCATTCTCATAAATGAGTCCAAATGAAGAAAATAGACTACTTGCGCTTTCACTACTAGGTTCAAGACTACTTGCACCTACTAGTGAATCTCACCCCAATTTCAAGTAGATACCTCTACTACATGAAGAGAAGCAGAAGTATTTGTGGGTATTGATCTGTTGTAAAATTTGAAAATAAGATGCTTCTTGTGGTGTGTGGTTGTTGTGACTTACCAGTGAAAATTTTGGTTGACCTCAAGAGACAGGGAGGTTTTCTTACTGTAAGGGAGAGAGCAGCATCCTTAGCCTTACTGATGGTGGTGTGAGGAAGGTCACTGCTATGCACATTGGGTTGGTGGTTGATCCATTGTGCAAGTGTCACTCACAGGGAGACACCAGAGACATGGCTTTGTGCCACACAAGGGTAACTACACTGCTCCCAAGGGCACGGTGAGTCCAGAGGCAGCTGGGCGCTTCCCACAGAGTCCTGGAGCCCAGCTGGCCCTGACCCAGCACTTGGGTCCCCCTCACCAGGGCATGCCAAGGCTTTGGCCTCTGAGTTTCCTGGTTGAACGTTAGCTTTCCATAGCCAGGATGACTTCCTTTGCAACCATGCTTTCTGCAGCCCATCTGTTTTGGGTGGATTTTTCTGCTCGCTGGGATGCTGTGGCTTCCACTACTGAATATATTGCTGGTACGGTTTCTTACTTGAATATTTTTACTAGCTTGGGGGAAGCCTAGGTTTTAATGAAGGTTGTTACAATTTCAGACTGAAATTTATCTGATTTATTTAAAAAATAAACAAAGCTTTAAAAAATTATAAAACTAAGACATTTCACCTAGAGGAAAATTACTTTAATTGCTCTGTGTAAACCTTAAAACCTCTACATGTGACCTGTATTAATTATGACTAGCAAACTTTTACCTGTTTATACTGAATTGTGCAGAAGTAGTACAGTTGCTTGTTAGACCACAAACTTTTATAGACTGCATATATTTTACAAACTACTTTAAAAGCACATGTAAAATAATAAGTAATGCCCTGCCTTTAATCTAAATTTATAATAGGTATAGAAAGGATTCTTAAAGTGCATATATAATTACTACTCTTTAGAAGCATTGTACAGAACCACACGGGTTGAAAGAAAGCTTTGTTTGTGAAGTATCTTACACTTCTTTCCTGAGCTAGGTAAGTGTTCCAGTTGCATGTTATGATTCGTGGCTCAACATTTTTCTTGTACGTATTCCACATTCTTTATTAACCATGACACTTAATCTAATAGTGTTAATCTGTGGATTCCCCCCCACCTTTTGTAATGTGTTTGACACGTAGAAGGCAGAAAACAGATTTATTGCTCAAAGACATGATGACGGAGGAATTGGCTGTTGCATTTTGGTTTTGTTCTTTGTTAATGATACATAAATAAAACCCGGGAAATTTAAAGTTTTTGATAATAAAGATCCTATGGAATGCTAAGAGGAAATTTTTTTAATACTTATTCGAAGAAAGGTTCACCTTGTAAAATGTTATTTTATTAATTTTTAAGAGCAGAATTTTTATGTTTTCACCTTAAGAATATTCTTTATTTCCTGTCTTGAACTGTTAGTGTGTTTTTCTGCTGAACGGTTTCACCCTACATTTCAGGTACAAATAAAGATGATCCCGCTGGGTAGTTTAAATTTAGTATTAATTTTGTAAGTAATTTAGAAAAGAAATTCTGGCAAGCAAGTAGTCAGTATAATTTTGACATTGTTCTACAGCTTGACTTTTGTGTGCATTGAGTATTCAATGAAAAATATGATCTTTTGCTATGTTTGGAGAGCTCTGCTTTTAGAATAACATTATTGCTTTAAATTTTTGTCTGTATATATCTCTCATTTTAGCCTTTTGTGGAGCTTCCTGACTGAGGCACCCTGTTGAGTGTTTGTGCGAGGGAGATGGAGCTTAGGAATCTGCCCATTGCAGGCACCAGGTTTCATACCTGAAGCACATACCAGGTCCTAATTCCTGTTAAAAATCATTCCTGACCATTGGGTACGGGAAGCAACTCAAAGACTTAATCAAGACAGTTTTTGAAACAGTTATATTTCAGGTTTAGATCTTGTAAAAGCATTGTCAAATTATTTACTTCATTTTTTCCAGTTCTTCAGTCTTATATAATTGCCTTTCTAACTTTTGAACACTACATTGTCAGGCTTCTTTCTCCACCTCAGGAGAGTTTTCTTTGTATTTTGACTATCTCTTCCAACACTGGGAGACTGGAGAGCTCTTCTGAGCTTGCTGAAATTAGCAAACAGGAGGTTCCCATAAAAACATGCCTACATCTTTTGCCTTTGTTTCTTCAGGTAGGACTTTTCTGTTATTCTCACTCCACTTCTACAAAAGTCCCAATAAGTGTGCTAATCAGGCAGAATCATTTTTCTAGGTTGCTTCCACTTGAGGTGAATAACAAGGACAGCCAGGTGAAGAACTGCTCAAGGACCTTATGAGACAAGTCACTTGACAATAAAATGACAACTGAAATTCTGCAGAGATCAATGTGAACTGTTAATCCTCAGGTAAAATAGTTGTAGCTGTACATGGAAAGTAATCGGCACCAGGCTGACCCTCACCTTTCAGAAATGGGGTCTTGGCATCTAAGATAATTCCAAGAAAATTTGTTCAACTCTCAGTAATTCCCCCCAAAGTGAATGTTCAAAACTGCTAGGGAAAAAAAAAATATTACATGGGCTTCAGGAGGAGAATAGACAAGTACTTGAGAGAGCTGTACTGAAGATTGCTGGACAGATGAACTCCATCTGTCTCAGGAAACTCTGAACTGAAATAGCAAGAAAATGGGAAAATGACGTGAAAATGGTATATGCTTGTTCTGTTCTTGCTTTTTTGTGTCCATTTATGGTGGTTGCTGGACACAGCACCAGGAAGATTGTTGGTCTCAACCAGTGTTGCGGCCCTTGTGTTCTCAACACCTTTTTCGTGTTAGATTTAGTGGTATATGGGAGGAATGGGGCACAAACTCTATTGTGAGTAGCTCCTTCAAGACATACTTAGGCTTACAGTGTGATAGCAATCTTATAAATGTAATTAGGATTCAGAAAATAGCACAAATGTATTTCCCAGACTGTTACTGATATAATTTGCTTCTGGTGTATTTTTTGTGTTTGTAGTGCTTCATTTCTACCTTATTTCTTGCTTCCTTTTGCTCTTGCGTGTCCTTGGTTATTCTGGTACAACACGCAGTGAGATTCCTGTGTAGGCAGATGAGACCTCATGGTTCCTTGCCAGAAATTTAACTTCGTAGTGAACTTAAAAATGTTAGAGAAATACTGTTATTTTAATCTTTAAAATAAAGTTAAAAGTGATTACCTAGATAAGCAAAACAAACAAACAAACAAAAAGTCTTGATACTTGATTCATACTATTTACTTACAAAAGAATGAGATTACTTTGGTGCGAGACCTAGACTTGCTGGTGAGTGTAAGTGCTATGGTTTTAAACGTGCCTGTCCAGTACATCAAAGTGCTTGTTCTATTTTATATAAAGGGAAGCTTACCAATAAAACTAAAAACTTTTAGCCCCTTCTCCCACAGGTTTACTTCAGTCACAAGTCCTGACACTCTGTGCATTTCTGCTTGATGGTAATTGGAAAAAAAAAGATCTGTTGACACGAACATGGATCTTTATTGGGGTGCAGAAATAGTGACCTAGCCCCTGTGGTGTTGTAGGGTGTGTTACCTACATGCTGCATGCCCACAGAGCGATCTGGAGGTTTGCACACCCCCAGAGTCTGTGTCTGGTCAGTGTCAGCACTGCAGTTGGTGGGGGATACCTTCCAGCAGATGTGCATGGTAGGTCCCACACATCTGGGCACCTCTCTGTTTTGCTGGAGTCCCTGAGGCTCACTGGAGGGCAGGATGCTGTATTGTATCCGCAGGCGTTCCAGGCTGAATCAGAGGTGGTCTTCAGTCGCAGCCCTGGAGTTAATTGTTTATAAAGCTGCTGAAAGGTCCCTACTAAGCTTCATTTTTTAAAAATACCTTTCCCTCTTCCTTTCTGTTTCCTTCCTCTTTTTTTTTTTCTTTTTCTTTTTGGTTTTCAGCTGTTACACTTGGCAAGTTTCTTTCCCAGCATTTGGAAATAATTGTTTTCTAAATGCTACCCAGGTTATCTGCCAAATTTAACACCTTAAAAGGAAACAGGGGTGGGGGACGAGGGACCTACCTGGGAATGGAGTGAATGTAGTGAGTCTTTAGAAAGTGCTAAAAAGGAAATTTACCAAATATAGCACCTAAAATCAAAACCATCAATTTCCTTCACATTAACTGTAAAATACCACATGCTATCATCTACAGGGCAAAAAAAAAGTAATCTCACCCATTCTCATAACCTCTCTTTTTATTTTCTCCAACAAAAGATAAAGCCTGTGTGGCTTTTTGTGTTCTTTTCCTTCTAACAAATGTGTATAGTTTGGGTAGATACAATCTTTTCAAAGTGTTACTGTAAAAATCCCATCAGTTTCTGAGAAAGCATAAGAAAATAAGAGCAAAGCAGAAACCACTGATGGCACTAAGAATGACCTTATCTTGGAGACCTTGCAATGGCATAATCAGCCAGGAGGTTGGAAGACAAGATTGATTTTGCTGGTGGCACAGGAACAGGACAAATGTTAAGTTACTTCTTCTTGGTGATGGAAGGGCTAACACTGTTGTGTTAGTGCTGTTTCTGATCACTGTGACTTTGGTCAGGGGCTCAGTATAGCTGAAGGTGTGTTACAGCAGCCCTGGGACAGCACCAAGATGTGGATTAGTGGCAGTGGAGGTCTTGCATAGGAAATGCACAGCTTTTATGAAGAACAGCTCTGCAAGCATAAAGAATCTGATTCCTTGTCCTTAAATGTAGGTGTCTAGGTGCCAGGGGTCAGCCATGGCCAGTTACTGTTTGGTCACCCTTGTGTTTGGTACTCTCTCTGCCAGTGGTCTCCACTGGTACCTCGAGTCCTATGTGATTATTTCTCGATGGCTGTGTTTAACATCTGCTTCCCAGGTGATCGGCCATTGGCTTCTGCCAGGTTTTCAGGTGGGTGCTCGGGTGGGGACAGGGGGAACGGCACTTCCATGACTAGGAGCTGGCTAAAGCTCCTGCCCCCTCTGCAGCGTGGCTGGGAGGGGCTGGCAGCCGCCCTGTGCCTGGCGGCAAAGGCGCGTGTTGAGATCCATGGGTTGGGAAAATTGCACGGCGTTGGCTAATGTTTCAGAAAGGAGGGAATAAAAATCCCCCATAAACCACTTTCCATGCTTCTCTGTGGGTTTTTTTATTCCCTTTTAAACGGTAAGAGCTGTTTGGAAAGAGGGCTGCTGGTCATCGTGCTTGGTACAACAGTCCTACTTTAGCTGGTGGGACTCGATACTGTTGTGTATTTAATAGTAACAATATTTTACCAAGCAAATGACTTCCAAAAAAGTAGAGAAAAATAAAAGGGGATATGCGTTTTCAGGATTTCCCTTCAATTTAGATCTTGTCTTTTTCAATAAATTGAGTTTTTGTCCTACTCATATTCGATGGCACATTTTGCATATAACAGCGTCTCTGTAATAATATTCTGTGTAATTTGGATATATTTTTTGATACATTAACAGCTCAAGGGAATTATTTCGTTTTTGTAAAGCTTTACTAAAAGTTAAAAATAACCTAAGATGACAATTAGAATCAGGATAACTAAGTTGCTCTTGTTTAAAAGTTGAATTTTTCAAAATTAAAATGACCTGATTATATTGTGGATCAGCTGTTCTGTATTAACATCTAAGCCCTCATGTTACTGTGGCTTGATTCTGCTGCCAGAGGTCTCTGGTGTTTTCTGAGCAAGACAAGTCTTTGCCCCTAGCAGTGTGGGTGGGTATATATAGGAGCTTTTTGTAAACCTCTTTTGCAGTGACATGAAGTGCACCGTATGTCAGAGCAGAAATTACAAGAGTAGGCTCTTTTAACACTGGTGCGTTACAGGAATCTTTCCCAGAGAGAGAAAATACTTGCCACAGCAGCTTCTGCAAGTTAGGTTGCCTAATTATGGCTGAACTATAATATACACTAAAACATACATGCTTTTTCCTTCTGGGCTTCAGCAGAAAATTACCAGTCTTGGTGAAGTTTTCTTTCCATTAGTAAAGAGAGCACTGCTGATCTGAAAATCCATCAGGTCATCCATACCAGCATTACATCAATTGACTTTTGAACATTTTTCCATTAGAAAAGGCTCCATTTTATTCCCTCACTGAAGTGGCAGACTTTCAGTTTGTGTGGTTTTTCCATTTATTGAATTTTGCAATAAAAGACTTTTTGAAACAGATGTCAGTCATTGCTTAGGAGTGGGGCATTGTTAGAGGACTGTTTTCTTCTCTCTCTTTTTTTTTTTTAAGATAGAAAAAATTCTTATCCTTCCCCTCCCTAACTTTAATTGTCACTTTTAAAAGCCATAAATAATTTTCTAACCTATAATCTGGTGTCAGAACAAATACAAGCACCAAACCCTGATTTCACAGAAATATTGCAGATTGGCCATTGTTCTCAGCAGGAGCAGGACTGGATTTGATCTCTCAATTGTAAACCAGAAAGAAGGGAGTGGATTCATTGCAGAAGCATGGTTCATATTAGCATCTTCCTTAGGGTGTGGAGTGGACCTGTTAACACTTTCTTAATGCTTAGATTTTATAGAAGCAGCCAAATGTGTGCAGTGAGTAGTGTCCAAAAAACTGGGTTTGAATGGACTTTTTTACTTTCTTGCTAGAATCTTATCCAGGTAGAAATATAAAGAATAAGATTTTGGGTCCTGATCCTAAATTATATGTGTTTCATAAGCACAGTGGTTTTAGGGCAAACTGAATATCTTCAGAACGTACCTTCAACTGTCACAGAAGAGCAAAGTGCTGTTTGCATTTCTGCGTGTATATAACGTGTGTGTGTGTGTGTGTGCTGTCTCNGTATACACACTTAAAAAAAATCAGATTTTCATTTTTATTCTTTATTGACAGCATTTCCCCCATATATTTAAAAAAAACTGTCAGTTTTTCTAATTAGGATTTTAGCTGGGTTTGTTTAAATTACACCAATGAATAATTCTGAATTTTAAGAAGTTACAGCATTTTATTCTAAAGAAGGAAAGAAACTGTATTTTGGATTGATATCTGTTTGGGAGGGTAAGCCTTTGTTGTTTCATCTCAGAACTTCACTGTTACTTTAAACATCAAAGAACACCCTTTCCGAAGGTGAGAGAACACAAAGCATTGCATATTTATGATTTATGGGGCCTAGGACTGTGACCTAATGTAAACTTGAAGAGATTTAGTGTAAAAATATCCTTAGCTTGAGGGCAACGTTTGAAAACTTTGTGGATTTTCTTTTTTATCCTGGCTCAGTCTACAATCATATTGCTTTGTTATTATTTCCTCTTAGCATTAAAGTACGATTGACATTGATAGATATCAGAGGAAGGTTGAACTTCCTAAAAGAAAGAAAAAAAAAAAGAAAAAAGAAAAAAAAGAGGAAGAGATGTCTTGTTGGCACAGAAACAGTGACGGTAGAAGAGTTCCTGGCTGCCTTTTATTCTTCTGCAGACAGTGAGCACAACGGGGCTCTCGCTGCCTGCTTTTGGCTTGTGTGGATTCACAATAAACAGCTCAGCTATGTATTTATTTTCAAGACTGATTCAATTCTTCAAAGACAACTGCTCCCGACTTGTGAATACTTGTTAGTTGCTGGAAAGTTGCAGAAGTGAAGATCAGCTCCTAGTTTCATACCAACAAATTAATGCGACGATGTGGTCCTGTCTTTTCCACAGGTGTGTGTGTTCTAGGACTGTCTGAACCTCCCTGTAACTAATAGCCCGTATATAATTTGGAAGGAGAAATCTTCAATGGAAGACCCCGAGGGAATAAATGGGAAGTCTGTAAGTAAACAACTTGTCAGTCCTGAGAAAAAAACAGTTGTGGATTTTAAAGTGGCAATTATTTTTGTGGCAGCCAAGTGAATGAAAATCTTTGAGAGTTACATGCACTTTTAGTCATTGGAAGAAGCAGGGAATGATGAAATTAATTGAGAAATGGAGGCTTATGCTAAAGCTACAGAAAATTAAGTATAGCTTTAAAAATACTTGTCTTCAGTGATTCGTATTACAAAATGGTGGTTGTTGCTTTCTCTAAGAAATATTTGGCCTGCTGTGTTTATGTTGTTAACATTTTTATCTGTTAGAGAGTTTTCATCCCATTATTTTAAGTTATTTCTCTTTGCCTGTGTGAATATATGTAAATACTGCTTCTGGGAGAAGTGAGTGCAACTCGTAGCTGCAAACTCTTAAGAACAGTGGCAAAAAATGTAGTAGCATTGTTGTTTGTTATAAATGTCTGTTTGTAGAGTCACAATAATAAGAAATTTTGTGAACTATCAGATGCAATTAAGGATGTTTCATGCACGGTCAAATGATTAGTTGTGTGTTTTGGATTTGTTAGTTTAATTTGTGACATCATTCTTGGCACTCTGTGAAATTCAAAATGCTACGTATATGTTTTTATTCTGAATCGTTTAACAGAAACTGTATGTATTGAGATTACCTTATTTTTACCATTTGTAAAATAAGTCCAAAAGCTATTTAGTAAATTTAGATTTATTTCCTGCATTTTTTCTGATGTGTTTATTTTCTACAGCTGAGAGTGCTCTATTCTCTTTCACTCTTCCCTTTGTATTTTATGTTTCTATATCCAGTTTCTCTGATGCTTCCATTTCATGTAGCAACAGAGTAGAAGAAACCAAGCCCCTTAATAATAAGCCTGTTGTGTTGCATGTTTTTGTTACACTTCATGTGCAGTGTAATTTTTGCTGTCTGAACCAATATGGCTTTGGTTATTTTCCAGCCTTCATTTGTGCCAGTCTTGTCTCTATGTGTAGGTTTGGGTATTTATCCATCACTGCTACCCTCATGTGTGGACAGGACCCGTTAACTCTTAGGGACAGGGTGGCCATGGTTACCAACAGGCACTAAACAGGGATGGTCCTGTTTGCAGTTGCAGTGCCAGAGCTTTCAGCACCACCCAAGCGCCTCATTCTGTTTGGAGTTAGGCTTTTCTCCATGCATGACAAGCCTTTCCCTGATGCTGTCAGGATTTTCTGTGGCTTCCACTGCAACACTTGTCCTCTGTGTGCCCAGCATAGCCTGGGCTTCGTGTGCTGTGAAGGGTTTGGGCCGGGTAATTGTATGCTGGAGTTGTGTGTAATGACAAATGTAACTGTCGCTTAACATAACGGGAGTATTAAGGGAAATATTTGTTCATGGTTTGGCACCACCAGCACTCCTGTTGGGGTTATTCATTCCATTCCTTCTTTTCACCACTTAGTCCAGAGAGCCTGTAAAACACTTCGTCTGCTCAGAGTTTCCCTTCACATTACCCAAGTGGGTGGTAGTTGTTGATGCTATCAAAATCTAAACCAGTAACTGCTGAATAGACCCACTGCACTGACCAGCACTCAGGCTTAACCTCAGTTATGCCAGGTAAACGAGGACTGAAACGCCCACAGGTACATGACACAGGGCAGGGTGTGACTCTTCTGGTTGCAGTGTCATTGGAGAGGTTTAAAATTGGGGTATTAAACCCTGGAATCAGATCCTTCAGTTAGGTTTCACTTGAAGTAATTCGTAACTGGACAGTCTGCTGCATTTGCAACAGCCACTTGACCAACAGGGAGCTTTCCTAAAAGCAGTAGTCAGAAGGCAAAATAGTCTTAGTGAAAATAAAGATGAATTGTTTTTTGTTTATTTTCCGCATAGAAAGAAAGAAAGGGTGAGGGATAGATTAGCACTCTGTAATTAGAAACCAGAAACCAAAACCTGTGACTTTGAAAACCTGGTGCTAGTCCATAGGAAAAGAAGAAAACATCCCTATACATACCAGTTGAATGGTAATTTAATTTTGCAACTGGCCAGTGCAAACTATTCAGTGGAAGAAATTTCAGATACATGTGGATAAGGGAGGAGCTTTACTCAACAACTGAGAAATGAAACTGGATAATGTTTTAGGAAGACAGAGATAAATGGACAACAGAGGAACTACCAGGAGAAGGAGAAGGTAAAGAAAATGAAAGAAAAGTTATCAGACAACAGTAGGAGAGAGTAGATGAGGAATTACTTTGCCATTGTCTTTGGCCAAGATTTTCTCTTGAGGAAGAGGATGATGTTGCACATGGAAATATGGCCTGTCAGTGTTGATGTGTACAGAGGCTACCATAATAAGCCCAGTAAACTCACTTCTGCACTTCTCTTACACTCACATAGCTGAGAGAGTATTTTAACCATTTCCTAATCAAGAAATGATTCTAAATTTACTGTCATGTGCTTGGTTTGCATTCTGTAGGAAATTAATTTCAAACTTGGGCTTGCAAACTTGAACATTACATCTGCCCCTGCCTTTCCTTTACTAGGTGCTTGAGGAAGAAGCACAATACAAACCTGAGGCTGGCTGGACAGAGGATATCAGTGTGTTATCCTGTCTGAAAAATTCACTGAAGTTCTGTTGCTTTCTTTCCAAGTCCAAAAAAGACTTTGAAGCTTGTTTGCTAATGACATATGCACCTATCAAAGATGGTTCACTCACGTTTCATCAAGCTAAAACAAATGGTTGGGTATTTTAATTCATATTTCTTCACCATCCTGAGGGGGCTTTTCTGCCTGTCAGTCATTTGCAACAAGTCCCACTGCTCAAATATACTTGAGAAATAAAATCAACCTCTTGTTTTAATTATTTTTGAGATGAAAATGTAATTTTGGGTGTCAGAGAAATTCTGATTGTAAGGAGACTGAGACTGAGTAACAGTATGTCTTATACTAAATGAATTTCAAAAAAAATTATGCAAAATTATGGTGGCTTGTATTTGTGGTAGGCTGTCTTGGGTTGGATAGACAGGTGTTTGCCAAGGAAGATTGGAGTCTCCCTTGGAATGTCAGGCCCCCCCCTCCCCCTTTCCAAATTATTATAAATTTGCAATTAAAAGGCTGTCAGGCAAAGGTTTTGGCAATAGGTATAGCAGTTCTTTACTAGGGATATTAAAAATACAAATGTTGTAGTACAAAAGAATAAGCAAACAAACAAACAAGAAATCCTAGAAAACCCTGACAGAATCAGAAATACAACCTGACACCCTGTTGGTCAGGGTTTTGGAAACAGTCCAAAAGTAAGCCCTCCTGGAGTGGCAGATGTGGTCCTGTTGGAAGCAGAGATGATCCTGTGGAGCCAAGGGTCCAGAGATGGGTCCTCTCTTCCTTTGGGGGTCCCATGGGAACACTGGAATCCGTGGTGACACTTGTGGCTCCTTTTAATCTAGGTGGAAATGGTTTGGCTCCTCCTTCCTGGGTGGAGCATCTCACAATGGGATGACGTAATGTGTCATGTCACTGGTGAGCTTTAATGGCCCATTAACAGAAGATATCTTGGCGGTAGTGGAAGAATGAACAGAGATAAGAAACAACGCCCCACCCTGTTTTAACAGCTGGCTTGTTATCAGAAAGGCAGTCACCCCCTCTCTCCTGAAGTTACAACAGATAAAGAAGAAACACCTCCCAAACAGGTTTCAACGGATGGAATAGAATAAATTTTTTTTTTTGGTTATAAAATCCCAAGACGTAAGCTAGGTCTACCAGTTCTAAACTTGGCATGGGCATGAATCTATTGCCCTAGAAACCCTCTAGAAGCCCTAAAAACATGAAAAACACTGATAAGATTCAGCATGATAACCCAGGTGGCTAGAGATACCCTGATGATGACTTCTAAAAAGAACTCAAAAAGGGCAGTGTAGAGGCCAGCAGGTATTTTATTTTATTTCATTTGATTTGCCTGTGATTTTTTAAAATTATTTTTTAATGCGTGGGGTTTATTTATTTGCAAAACTCAGCACAAGAAAAATTTCACAAGTAAGTATTGGCATGTTTTCAGCAATTGCTATACTCTCTGGGGATATTTTGGAGGGCTTTTCTTCCACAACTCTCTCTCTATTGGTAGCAATATTAAGTTATTACATAGCCTAAATTAATTTTCATTCCTACCCTGTCCAGGCTCTTAGTTGAAAATTCTCATTGCAAAATTGCACACCAAAAGTATTTTCAGCATTGAGTATTTTTGATGATGGAGTTTGCCCATCTGGAAAACAGAGCGAAGACTCTGAGGCCCTCAGCAGTCAAGGTAGATCCAAAAAGTGTGTACCCAGTGAGCCAAAAAAGGAGGTGCTCCTGATCCACTGCAGCAGTTAATCTTCTCTGATTCCCCCCACAGCCCCCAAACCTCAGCTTTCAGTCAGCACTCAGGGCAGCCTGGCTGCATATTTCCAACTTCTTTCTCCTCCCTGCTGCTCACTGGACACTTCTCTCCTGCACACCCCATGTCACGTACCGGAGAGTGGCACTTTGCACCGAAAATTCACCTCCTACCTCTGCTAGTGGAAAGACACAGAGCAAGTAGTCGGTTTCAGCAAGAAAGGGGGAGGGAGAAAATAAAAACCCAAACCAAAAAACATCCAGCACCTGGCTGCAGCAAAATAATGAATTTTGCAGCAAACATGCGAGATTCTGTGGAATCTTGGAAAAATGCCAGACTCCACGACCACAGAAATGCTGAGTCCATGGGGCCCAGAGAGAGATGGCTGGGGCAGTTCACATCTCTCTGTCTTTGTTTCAAGCTCCTTGCAGTCTTACTGAGGCATCAGATTACACTCTCTTCACATTTTCAAGGTTATCTTCACTACCAAAAGGGCTAGAAAGTTCATTTTGTTTCAAGGCGAGCCAGGATCTGGCAGCACAACTCTCGAGCGGTTTCAGAGGCCACTGCCACAGTGGTGGCATGGCTGTGCCTGAGGGCATGGCTGGTGACCTCCAGATTTGAACAGCATCATTAATGACATGTTTGTCATGCTTACTCACATTACCTGTTTGTCACATTAGGGAACAAAGTCTATGAGGAGGAAGGGTGAAAATAAAAGTATTTTACCTTTGGTTGAAAACTTACAGCATTGTGATTGTGAAAGTCATGCATGTGCTGCCTAGTTTTTCGCAAAGACTGGCATGGCACTGTTCTCCCCTCTGTGCTCCCCTCCTGTTCTGAAGAAATGCGTGACATGCTTCCTTTTTGGAAAGCTCTGCAAGGCAATAACCAACAAGCACCATGCAATTGCAATCTGTAACTGAGCCTATAAAATGTAATCGCCTGCACCCTTCCCACTCCCCTTCCCCTCTCTATCTGCAATTGGTAGAATATTGGAAACATAAGCCACAAAACCCACTTATTACACTCAGTAAGTGTCAAAAAGAATGAACAGCCTGAACTAGGTGATGTATTTAAGTTCCCCAAGTTGAAGCGAGCTGCTGCTAGGCCGTCTATAGCAACTGCTCAATCAGTAACTATTGATAGAATTTTTTTCTTTCAAGACATTTCAGTGAAAATTCTCCTGAAAACTGTAAGCTGTTTGTGGACAGTTTGAAAACCTTATTTGCTACAAGCTCTTTATTCTTCTGGGTTTGCAGTAACACCATGGAGAATTTCTTGTAACTTAAAATGTACCTTTCCTAATTGGTGGCAGAAATCCTACAGAGCCATAGGCAGCAGTGCTTGTAGCACTGACAGAAGTACTGCTACCCACAGCTTTGGTGTTGGGCATATTCCTCAAGGTCACAAAGACCTTGTAGGGGTTTTGTTGGGGTGCATCAACAGATGACACCACTTATCTTGGCTACAAATCGTTGTTTCCTTAGAGAGGTGGAACTTTTTCTTTGTTATGGCATGAGGCATTTTTAGATGACATGTAAAAGTGGGTATATGAGAAATACACAATCCATCTGACTTTTTCCAGCCACTGTGTGCAACTGTTCAGCATGGAGTCTCTTCTTGAAAGTCTTGATGAAGTTGTAGCTTAGCCCCTAACAGTAAAAAGCAAACTGCCAGTGAAGTTTATTTTCTTTTTTGCTAGGTTTTCTGGACCATTGTTCCGCTCGAGGAGCCATGTTTGTTAGTTTTGGCTCTCTGACTTCTCTTCCTTAAGGATAAACTCTCCTTAGGCAGTTGTACAACTATGCACTGAAAGGCTGCGTAGCAGTTTATTCACAGCCCAAGCTCCAGCTGAATTCAACTGTGTGACTTCCTGGCTTAAGCAGGGGTGCATCCGTAATGTAAATACCTACTTGATTCTGTGGAAAACCAGGAGGTTTTTTGTTTGTTCTTGTAAAAGATTCCTGCGGGAAGCTTAACTTTAAAGTTGGCATCCAGCCTTCTCTGCTGTGACTCGGATACTGATCTGATTTTGTGCTTTCATGGACATTTTTATATTTGAAAATTTTTAATTCAACATTAGCTTTGCTTACAAGCTACAGAGCAGAATAAAATCACATTACAAACATTGTAGTATTAGATTTTATCACCATTTATTTCTTCTCGTCTGCCCAGGGATTTCTACATGTTCGGTAGAACTAATTTGCAGTCAGACACTGAGGTCTTCTAGAAGGCCAGCAGGCTCCACAAACTAATTTATCCAAATAACCAATCCCTCATAGGCCAACCATAGAAGGACACCAAAATGGCCTAAGCAGGCAAAGCCCCCTTTTGAAGTCTGGAATGTTTTGACTGACTTGAAACAGGCGGCAGGAATGAAGGGATAATTTTCAGTGACCCATGGGACTTTTTTGCCATTTTCAAATATTAGGTAAAACAAAGAGAAATTGCTTGTTCTAATTTAGAAAGACTTAGCAATCCGGAAGGTAACCAGACTCAGAATTGAGTACTAAGGTATAGAGCTGAAGTTTACTTAATGCATTGAAGGTTTGCATCTGGGTATATGGTATTTACACACCCACACATACACAGGCTGCTTTACTTACACATGCACATACCTAAACTGTTTTTTGAATTTGCCTTCTATAAAAAAAAATTAATACGAAAAAGTACTAAAAAAGTATATTTATGCAATATTAAGTGGACTAGCTGAAATGCTGTTTTTAAGTACATAGGGTTTTTCTCGAAACAGTAATTTCTAACTAGAGGGATAAGTTTCTGTTGCTGCTTCAAAAGTCACTCAGGTGCCAAGACTTCCATGCCATACCTGTTTTCTTCCACTCCCTGTCCTGATGCCATTTGAGTAAATGTGGAAATTAATACAATTTTAAGTGGGTTTTCTAGTCTAAAGTACTCTTGCAGACACAAAGGGGAAGTATTTTGATGCATACATAAAATCACAATTTTCTATGAATACTTCTAGGGAGGAAGAGAAAATGTGAATATTTAGAAATGAAAACTTTACAGAGCAGGTATTGCATTTTCAGCTACTTGAATGTGCATCTTACAGACAGTGTGGAGTAATCACATGGATTTCAGCAGCTTTTTTAGGGACATGCTCTTGTAAATTTGGTCTCAAGTTTACCATGCATATTTGTATGATAGGTCGAACCCTAATTGTATTTAGCAACACTAATGACACAGACCAGCTCCAGCACTCAGCTTCATCCCCTTGACATTGGCTTGCAGGTAAGCTGGAGCTTCCCAGAAGAAGGAATATTGTCTGTGAGAAGGATCACTAAGCCAGTAGAGAAGCTGCTCTACCTGTGCTTAGAAGAATTTTGTTTCTGTAAAACAGTATTTCGATGAAGGTTTGGTCACCAACGCAGCCTTCTGATGCCTTTGGTGGTTCTTGGCATGGAGCATTCCTGTGCAGCTCATATGTGTGTCCTGATAACTGTAGTAGGGATAGCAATGTCAGCAGATGAGAGGTTCAGGTTGGCACTTAAATGTTTAGGGTATTGGGTTGGGCTGTGGCTGTCACTGGTATTGCTCCTACATATAGAACAAACTCCTAGTTTGTTATTTTACAGGGATGTTGAAATACAAGTTCCTCCCAATTTCAGATTTCTCTGAAATATTCATTCTTAATGTTGTTCTATGGTAATAGAAAATACAATAGAATGACAAAGAAATCCTGTTTAAGTGCAGTTTTCAATCCTGTATATACTGACCTCAGATTAGTGGATTTCAGAAACATGATGTTTAAATTAATGTTATTTTGGTGTGAGTTTATATATGTGTGTCTGTGTGCATGGAATGTATTAGATTAAATTAAGTTATGTTTCAGCTTTTACTTGAGGAATATAATTTTGTTAGTAGTTAATAATGTTAATGCCATGATTTTCTCATATTATGTTTACATATATGGCTACAGTAAAATCAAATTATATTTGCTGGGGGTAAGATTAGTCAGTCAAGGAGCTGTTTACAGGAGAAATTAAAATTCAGACTTGGTAGGAAAGAAATTCTTCTCTATTTCTGTCTGCCTCGCTGTAGCTGTACTGTCTAGACTGTCCTGGAAGTCGTAGACTCAGTGGTCTCGTGGTCCATGCACAGCACAGCAGCGGAGTCTGGCAGTGAATAGAAAGCTTCATAGGGATTTCTCATCAATCACGTAGAATTTATCATTTCAGCATTTTTGGCATTCAAAGCCTTATATTCTGCCACCACCATTCACATAGGGTGAACTTTCCGTTGTACTGACAATGCACCTCTACAACTGCGCAATGCAGCAGATGCAAGAAAATTTCTTCCCAGCTCCTATGGAGGTCAGCTCCTACCCCAAAGTGATTGATTATCGTGAATATAATTTGCAAGAGAGCTATAAATGCTGTTAATGGTCATGTGTCAATGAATGAAATTGCTAGAAGATTTAAAAAAAAACAACTTTTTTTCTTTTCTTCTTTTTTTCTAATTTTATTTTAAAAAAAGAAAGAGAGTAAGTAATTTCAGACACACTTTCATACTTTCCTTATGCTGAGGAGTACTTTTAAAATATAATCTAAGTGTTGCATTTGGGCAAAATGAATGGGGATTCAAAGAGTGAGAGCTTTTAGAGTAAGCACAGCTTTGGTGCTTGAAGATTCAGGAATCTGCTCTTGCTGAATGTGTGTTTATTACTGTAGATATTTTTAGAAAGTAAGCATGATCTATTTTTTATTTTATTTTTATTCTTAATAATTGGACATATTTTTCATGTTTGACCACCCTTTTAGGCTTGTAAATAATTTAAAAGATCTAAAAGTATCTCAGTATTCAGAATCAACTAGTTAAATGCCTATGTGCCTGGCTTTCACCTCCAGTTATATGTACATGAAGAAAGAATCTAAATTTAGGGTTGCCCTGTTCCACTTGTATTTTTCTACTCTAGCTTGAAGCATTAGTTTTTTGGGGAACAAGCAAGGTGTATTTAGTGGTAGGCTGATGAGTACCTCAGATCTTTGTCCTTTGCAGCAATACTTTGAAGAGGAAGAAGGTGCAAGATATATGTTATGTTTTTCTCTGGTTTTTGCAAGGCTTTGTAAAAGCTAAGTGGCACATCAAGCAGGTTTCTATAGTGCAGACACTGCATAAATCCTCTCCTCAGACCCCATAAGGGCTGCATGCTGCCATTATGCTTTCTATAAACAGAAGACAAGCACACTGCCAAATCCTTGCAGCACTGGACATCAGCTCTTTCTGTTCTTAGCTTGTCTTGTTTAGTGATGCTCAGACTGTCTTATTTGCCAGTATTGCATCCGCTTTGGATCATCAGGAGCAAAGAGTATTTTGCACTTCTTGGTAGCTTGGAATCTTCATCTTTGCAATTTCTTCTTCATCTGCAATTTTTAAAATAAAATAATTACCTCTGATGAGTGTAATTAATTTGATAGCGTTTGGGTCCAACTAGTGAGACTTAAAGGCAAAAACTACTCAGAATCCAACAGTTTCAGAGCTGGACAGAAAAACAAGAGCCTTGTACGGCAGCTTGAACAACCTCAGAGTGGGACTAGCAGAGAAGAGCAAGAGGTAAGTGCATGCCACCAGACTGGGTTAGACAACATAACTTAGCTTGGTGTTCTGTGTCAACAGCAGGAGAAAGAGAGCAAATCCTGCTTTTGGGAGGATGGAAGATAAATCCAAAACGTGTTTAATGCTGTCTTTCATGAACTTGCTTTTGGATATGTGTGTGCTTTGATTCTCTGTAGTGGTAAGTTCCACAAGTTAATTCTGCCTTTTCAAAGAATATGGTTTTGTTGTTTTGTGCTTGCTGCATAATAACTGCAGCAAAAATGGGGTTGTTAAGTTTTCCTGACATGAGAAATAATGACTTGTCAATCTCTGTTCACTTCCTGCAGTCTCTTTCCTGATTTGGTAGAATTCTCTTGTTTTCATGACACAAAGGTGTCTCTTCCAAGTTGAAGAGCCTTGTTTTTTCCCGAGGCTGCTGCTGAGCTTTGTGAGATATTCAAGATGTGAGCACTCTGGCTTTATGATGTTTTCTGTTTTATTCTGTGTTTCCTTCCTAATAATTTTAAACACTACATCAACCCTTTTGGCTGCCATTGGCCACCAAGGCATTGTTTTCAGAAAATTATTGGCAACAACTGCAAGATCTCTTCCTTGGGAACGACAGATAATTTAGCACTTATCCTTGTCCATTCTCAGTTTGTCTTTTACTTTGCATTTATCAACACAGAATTTCACCAGCTCTTGTCATGTGTAGTCACCATGAAAGCAGTTTTCTGTAGGCAGATTTACTTTGAGCTGACCTGAGTCATTTAGCAAATTTATAAACTTGCTGTTTGTCATCTTTTTCAGGGTATTTATGTTTAATAGACCAGATCATTTTTGAATTTCACTAGTAACATTGTGAAAACTGCCCACTTACTCAGTTCCATCCTTCAAACAGTAATTCATGACAGACCTTTTATTTTACCTTATGACAAATTGTTTAAGAGCTTTTGGCTTGTGAGAGCTTTTCCGAAATCTAAATATACTACATTAACCAAATCATCCTTATCCAAATAATCATTAACTCCTTACAGAAACGCAAGTAATCTTGAAGTTATGACTTCTTTTTACAAAGCCATGCTTTCTCTTCCCCATTACATCATATTCCCATGTGCCTACCAATTCTCTTGTTTATTATAGCAGCTGATTTGATCATGCTTCCATTGTTTTAGAGCTCTTGGGTGAACTCTTGAATCTGGCTGGTTTGTGTCTCTTCATTTTGTTAATCCAAAGCTTCTGCTGATACTTTGTTTTAGAGCTGTCTTCTCTCCTTGGATAGTGAGCATCATGCAAATAATTAATTTAGCTATTTCTGTAGTGGTCTTGTCTTGACTGAATTTTCCTTTGCTACCACAGTTAAATGTTAACTTTTTGCATGTTTCTCATGAAGTATTTATATTAATCTGAGACAGTAACAAATGGTTCTTCAGGGTTGGGGTATTTTTTGCCTTATGTTTTCCTGGGTTTGCATTTGAATCTACAGAACCTGAGCCCTTTTCCAGTTTCAGGTATTTATTTAACTGTAGTGTGTGGCACTCAGCTTGTGTAATGTCTCTGATGGACATTCAGAACCTTTCTCACTGAAGCTAATCAGTTTAAAAAAAGTCTTTGAAGCTGAAACTCTGTATGAATTTGTGAATTTGTGTTGAATTAGGTTAAATAGCTTTCTCCAAAAAAACCCCCAGAAACTGGGGGGCACTGGCATCAGTTGCAAATCAGGAAGATGCGATTCTACCCCTTTTTCACTCTGTTCTCTTCTGATGGTACTTTGGGATGTCTGCCCATGACAGACAGCTTGGGCCAGAACAGAGAGGTAAATGATCACCTTGTCCAAGTGTTCTACCCACTTGGCTACAGGTGAGTGACTTCTTCCAGACAAACAAGAGGAATGGTGCTTTCCTGGAGGAGCAGTTTGAATTCTAGCTCTAATCAGACAGAAATGTGGTTTAAGCTCTCTTTTGCATTCTTTGGCTTGTAAGATAGGGTTGTAGGAAACACCTGCCTCAGCCACCTACCCCCTCTTTCTGTTGTCATCCAATCTTTTTGTTAAAAGGTCTGTCTCCAAAAATTTCTTCTCCCCTTGCTAGTAAAGTTTATGGATAGTTCTGATTTATAGTCTGACTCAAAAGGGTTAGACAGATAGGTTTTGGGAGAGTGGGAACATAACCCTCCAAAAAAACTTGCATATGGGAGTGTATTTTGCTTTCTTTTTGGAACCTGCGTCTCACTGACCAAGAAAAGTTACTGATGGAAAACATTCAGTTGTTTAAGTAATATTATTTTAAGGTCAATTAGTAGCTTTTTGAGTTTCAAAAAATATATAATATGTCCCTTATATCTAGGGGAAGGTCAAAGACCCATTATGGCAGGTGGCACTGAGAGAGGAAAGAGAAAAGCAAGCTGTTGCTTAAAGAAATTGCATCTTTAGTTTAGAGCAACATACGATGGAAGAGTAAATTTTAGAGTTTTAACCCCATCTGTTCTAGAAGCAAATTCTGAGGGGTAAGTTATTTAATTTATTTTTTAATATAAAATTCATAAATGAAAAATGAATTTATTCAATACTCTTAATAAGTCATTCAGTGACTATTTTTTCTTGTCTTTTGGTTGAGCAGATGGACTATTTGAAGATTAACTATTACACTGGGCTTTGTTCCTGCTGCTAAAGATCAGTAACCAGTAAGATCTATTGAGACTCAGGCCTCAGGTAGTTTAGCACCCCTAGCTTCAGGGGCACTTGCAGCCAGTGCCTGCTCTGATGTTGCTGGATAAATCTTAGAGCTTGGGACTGAAAAGACAGTCGGCATCATCACTCCTGTGCACTGTGGCTGAATCCCAAGCAAGTCAGCTGGAGTGCAAAATGTGTGGTTCTGCTTTTACCTTGTGCTCTTTTCTTTCTCCACTTTATTCCTCCTTTTCCCCATCTCTGTTGCCTTCTGTTCAAGAGAATTGTGTCCTGATTAACACACTTGACTCCTCTAGCACGTGAGTTGTGAATCCTCAACTGGCAAAGGTGCTAAAACCTAAGCCTTACACTGCCTGGTACTAGCATATTTTGGTAGATCTGAGAACAGCTGGTAAGATCATGAGCCCAACATATTAAAATTAAAGGTGTGCAGGTGACAGAAGCTGTTCCTATTTTAATTATAGCTCCTTCTACTCTTGGTTTGTTGGGTTTTTTCCTTCAATTACAAAAGATTGGACACCAGCAATATAGCTGCTCCATATCCCTTTTCCGTCTCTTCCCAGGCTTCTTCCAGGGAAGAGTTAATCCAATGACCAATGGATTATAATGTCATGACAAAGATTTTATCCCTTTGTTGACCTCCCCATGAAATGTGTTGGCCTATAAGGGGGAAGACAGCAAGAAGTGTTAGCAGAAAGAAAGCAGTTGCAATACCTTAAAATTCTGAAAGCATTAATTGCTTTTCTTTATTAAAGATTTAGACAGTCTGTGTGTGGATCGTTATGATGATGGGGTGTGATGACTCCTCTGTACTTGAAATGCCAGGATGTATTGACTGCTTGTCATCATGTAGTGAGAAGGGTCATTCCAGCACCTTTGAATCCCTGGGCCTTTTAGAGCATCTCTTGTGTGTTACAGCTGTTACCTGCATTGTTGAGGTGTTCAGTGTGTTGTGCAGGAGGAGGTTGTGGTGAGCAAAGGTGAGGAGGAAGGAGGGAACTGCACTGTGTAGTGTAATCCAGGAATGGGTAATAAAATGCTGTGGAAGATAACACTGAATGCGAAGTGAGGCAAATAAGCTTGGGAAAAAAAGGATAAATCATTTGCTCCTTCTTTTTACCTCCAGCTGAAAATACTCCTCCACTTACCTATGTTTCCCAGCCTTTAATTTCTCGTCTTTGTTCTCGTGTTTTACTGGCACAGAACAGTCCTTTAGTTCAGTTGACTAAGGATCATAGCAGGACATACCTGAAAAATTATTCATGCCTCTGAACTCTCCAGTCTTTTATAACCTACCATGAAAATAAAAATGGATGTTGAATATTTTTCCAGCATGACTTTGAGAGTGATCAGTTATGTACTTCTGCTGATGAGCATTTTGACTATTTGTTTACTTCACACTAATGCCAGATTTACACTGATGCTGTTTAGGTCATCCTGACTCCTTTTCTTAAGCACTGGTACACCTTTGGCTTTACTCCCATTGACTGTCAGCTTGTGCTAATAATAAACTGTGGATCTCAGCTGTTTTTGCTGAAAAGCCAGTGCTCTTTTGGGGACTTTTTTTTTTTTTCTTCCCCCCTGCGCTCATCTTATTCAACCACTGATGTTTTGTGCCGCTCTAGTTTCTCATTGTCAGTGGCTAAGTAGGAAAACATTATTCGCTGGGAAGTGTTCACAGGGCGTTCAGCATTAGAGACAGCTGCCAGAAATAGAAGTCCTGTCCTTCTTGGTTTTGCTGAGCAGTTGTGGATAGTTTGTGTCAAATGAACTCAGCGGGAGATTTTATGTTGTTGTTACTGCTGTTACTTAGAGAGGACTGCAAACTCTTGCCACATTTTTTGTTGCACATGGCATTTACTGTCATGGAGTTCTTGTCTTAGTATTTTTTCTTTTTACAGGGTTGCTTGGCAAATGTATAATGCTTAAATATCTTTAATATCAAATCCTTGTGAGACACTAGTTTAGAGGGCAGTATTATTCAGCCTGTAAGCCTTGCACCCTGCTGAGAAATTGAGTTACATTTATAAGTCAAAGAGGATTGTCAGAAACAAGTGGTGCTGACAAACTCGATGTGTTTCGTGCTTTAACATTTGTTTTCTGTGAGTAATTTGTAGGTATAAAAGTAACATTTGAGTAAATTAAGTGATAGGAAGTGTTACACAGGACCTGTGTAGGTCTGCCAAGAAAAATAAACATGACTGTGATGAAGTGTGTGACGGTGGTGTTAGCAGAGCTGTAGAGGCTCTTGGAGGGACGCTAAACAAGCATCTTTGGGATCATAAACAAGCTGACCATGTGGTGTCCAGGAGCTGGGCTTCTGAATCAGATTCATTCTCTTAATCCACCACAACCTTTCATTTTACTGTTCATAAAGGAGTTTTAAAACTTTGTTATTTTTATCAGGTCTGAATCTGTGAAAATTGGAGAACTAAATTAACTGTAACATCTGATGTGTTTAATCTGAGATCTTTGTGCTCATCCAAACCATCACTAGAGGCTTCATGATTGCTCTGCTGACACTTTAAACATCTGAGACTTCAGTAAGGAGGAAATGAAATTTCTCTGCTTTGAGATCTCTTTATGTAATTGGATGTAATGTTCTGGTAGTGAAGAGGGTTTTGGCATTAAGACACTGATCTGACTTTGGGAAAGGAATCCTCTCCATGGCTGTAAACTGCTTGTATGACTGTGATGCTGTGTACTTTTTCTCTGCCTATTCTTTGTCTGCAAAATGGGACAGTAACATTTTCCTTCTCATCATATTATTCTAAATAATTTGAGCTAGTTGTGGTAAGCTTCTGTTATGTATAGAGGTTGCACTAAGCACTGTCTTATAGTCCTGAGCATTGAATTTATCCTTTTGAAAGTAAAATGAGAGTGCCAGGCAAGAAAAATTAACTACTTGAAGCTTTTGCTTTCAGTAATCAAAAGGAGGAAGCTCAAAATATTCCTGTGAAGATCTCTGTGTAAGTGCTCACATCAACTATATTCCAGTGGGCAAATACAAAACACACAGAGACTGACCTATATGTTTTTGAAGTGATAAAGATCTGAAGTCTAGATTTGAACACTATATTATCTGTCCCCATGGAGGGAATGGGAGTTGTGTTTGCAGAGCTAAAGTTGTGAATTTGATACAGAACTTTCTTCTATATTCTGTAAATGCAGTAATTTCTCTTGAGGCATATTATTCAGTATGATTTCTTCCACTTTGTGAGTGCACACACTTTTTATCATGGTTGTTATACAGTTTATGAAAAAGGGTATGCTTTGGAGCTATTTAAATTCTAGAGCAATTATTTTCTATAGCAGACATTGACATTTTAAAATGCTAGACACATATTTAAGTGACACTATTCACTATACTTTCACATTACTTTATTCTCATCTGGTCCAAATAAAGTGAAATATTTTGTGATAATCCAAATTATAGAATATATTTAGTAGGTTTTTAGTATATTGAGTAGTTTAATGCAAAGCGGTACTGAGAGGCAAATGAAGAAAATGCCAGGATAAATAAATCAAATTTTATATTTGTTCTTTAGCTGTTTTTAAGATAGGACAAAGTTAGTAGCTTTAGTCATCTGCTGTTGCTACTGTGTACAAGTGATACTACATGAACAGAGGACTACATGATGCAACTTTAATAGTAGCAAGAATCTATTATCTTGTAACTTGATGACTTTTTTAAACAATGCAATTTTAGAATCTTTATTTTTAAATTATAAATATAAAGGTAGTTGCCACATGTATTTCTCCTCTTTAATTTATATTTAACTGTGGTTGCTCTATTAATCTTTGTTTCGAACATTAAATGCCTTCCTCATGGCAGCTGTCCATTCACTAGTACCATGACTACTGGCATGTTAAGTTCAAAGTGGAATGTCTTGGAGAATGCAGATAATATATTTAGTTCCTGTCACCAGACAGCACAAGGCACCAGTGCGTCTCGTTCTCAGAAGAGAAAGCCAGATACTTTCTCTGCAATGTTCTCCTTCAGTTAATATCATTTGGGATTTTTTTTACCAGAAGTGGTAATCAAGTCTCTCAGCATGATTTCTTTTTTTCTGTAATCAATGGTGTTATGAATACCTGGAAGAAAGTTTAAAAAAAAAGAGTTTTAAAACCAGTGCCAGAAAGAATATGTAGGAGATTTTATATATATATATATATTTCCCCCCCAATGCTTAAATATATTTGTGACAAAAGATAAGGTGGAGCTGGAGTGGATGCAGGAGAACTCTGGGTCTGAATGATCAGCCATCTTAAAACAAATTATAGAAGCTTATAGAAGGGAAAACTTTCCCAAGAGCATATTGAAAGGCTTAATCCATATTTCTAGAAAATTGCAGCTGTCAGGCTTTCTTTTATTACCCTAGCAAAATGCTGTGTCAGGTGTTACAAAAAAGTTTGGCCATGCATTTAGAAAATTAATAGCTTCCTTACATCAGATGTGTTAAATAGAAACATGTCTGGTTGCACAGCCAATTGTCATATTTTGATGTTCCTACTGAAAATTCTTTCTTTCACTGAATAATTTATGTTTGATAATTAAGCTATAATGAAAGACTCATCTTCATTCATGTTAAAAAATATTTATAGGATGAGACCAATGATTGCTATGGCAGTCTTGCTGCATATAGTTTCAGGTGCTCCTGAGAGTGTGCCATTCAATCACAGGGAATTCCAGTGTGGAACAATAAAGAATTGCAAATTTGCCACAAGGAAAAAATTTGTGTTGACAAATTCATATGTATCCCAAATAAACTGTGTTTAGTTTGTCCAAAGGACAAACTGACAGCCAGTAGAAGTATCTTACAATGATGCTCTGAGTTTGAGTAAGTTCAACTTTGTCCTAATAGGTTTTCCGTCTTTCCAGAGCTTTCATCTAGCCATAGATTACTACTTGCATTAACACCTTCAGCTTCCAGTTTTATGAGTTTTATGATTTCTTCAGTCCATGTTATGATTAGCATATTGAAAACTGCACTACTCTAATTTTTTTCTTCTTGTGTGTAATTTCCCACGTTGAACCTGATGTTTATTGTCTCTTACCTTGCCATTGCACACCTCCAAGAAGAATCAGGCTTCATCTTCTCCTTCCTACTAGGAAAGAAAAAAAGGCAGTAAGATTTCCTAATAGCGCTCTCTCCTTCAGGCTGATCAAAACCAGTTCTCTCAGCCTATTCTCATATGGAATGTTACCCCTAATATTGATAGACTCCTGTCAGGCCCTTTCCAGTGTCTTATACTGGGAAGGCCAAAACTGGACACAGTAATTCAGATGCAGTCTCTTAAGTGCCAGATAGAAGGGGGGAAAACATTCTGTGATTTTCTGCTTGCACTCTTGCTAATGCAGCCCCATATTCTGTGGCTTCCTACACTTCTCAGAGCTCGTGTTCAAATGTTCTCTTATCCTTTTCTGTAAATCTGCACCCAGTCAGCTCCCAGCCTGCACTGCTGCAAGGGGGTGTTCTGTCCTGGCTTGGGAGTGGGCATTTCCCTTTGTTGAACTCCGTGAGTTTCCTGCAGACTCATATCTCCAGCTTATCAACATCCCTCTGATGAGCTGCAGCTCTGCTCTCCCAGTCTGGGAGGGTAGGGCTGCAAATTTGTGAACTTCACAGTCTAGAAACTTGTTGAGATTATACACCACCCCTCTCCCTGCTTGTTTGTAAAGATACCAGACATTATGGGCTGTATTATCAATGCCTGATGACACTGGCACCTACCTGTCAGATGGCCTTTACATGGCTGATCACAAACCTTCAAGCCCAAACGTTTAGCCGATTCTACACCTGCCTTATCCTCTACATATTTGTCTGAAAGGACACTGTGAGTGGCTTGCAGACTCTTGTCCACAGAGCCAGTTGTTTTCATCTTGCAAGCAATCAAGTCAGTCAAGCACAAATCGTCCTTCTTAAATCCATGCTGGCTATTCCTTTCTGTCTTCTTGTCCCTCCGGTGCCTAAAAATGGTTTCTGAAAGGATTTGTTCTATAATCTTCCTGGAGACTGAGGCTGTATTGTCCCAGAGTCTTCTTGTTCTTCTTGATGATGGTATTGCATTACTTTTTTATTGTCTTAAGGAGTTTCCTCTAATCATTATGACCTGTCAGAGATGCTCAGTGATGCTGCTTTTCTACCTTTATTCTTACACACTCATGTCATGTCTCTATACTCCTCATGAGTAGCCTGCCCCTGCCTCCACCATTTATGTTCTTCATTTTTGTGTTTAAGCTGAATCACGAGTGTCTTTTTCATCCATGCTGGCTTTCTGCCTTTCCTCCTTAGATTCCTACATGTTGGAAAGGACAATGCTTTGGGGAGGTTGTTGAGGGTGAACCATCTTCCCTGAGCCCCTCTACTCCCATGGTGTCCTGCCAGCAGGTCACACCTCTTCTGAATGATCAGATGGGGAAGTGGTGCTTTGCTGCATTCCTGATCTTGTCCATCACTGTGCAGTACCCACTGCTAAATCTGCCAAACCTGCACTGCATTCAAACCAGGAGGCTCCCTACGGCAGCCTCCTCTTTGTCCTGCTAATGGATTTGAGACATACTTCTTTCTCCCAAGATGAGAACAATTTTTCAAGGCTACTCTTATCCCTAAGCTTCAAAGGAAATAGCTTTAAATAAGTAGGCGTTTGCCTAGAAATTGGCAATAATTAACAGTGGCTGCCCATTTAAGCAAAAAAGAAATCAAACAGTAAAACATGAGTGCAGATTGTGGATGTAAACCATGGCTGGTTAGGTTAGGAAATTGATCTAAGTGCGCTCTTTTCTTTTTGTTTTCCCTTTACAGAAGAATGCAAAGTAATTACTGTATTTTGAATGCCTATTGTTCCTGTGTAATGCTTATGGCACAAACACGCCCCTTGTCTTCTGAGAGCATGATAGAATTTTATCAGTTCCCGAGGGAAGTTCTCGCTTTTGAATGACCAGCAATTTTCTGTCAGTTTATCTAATTGATAATGTTTATGCCTGTGCAGTGTACATAACAGAGAACTGCTTTTGTGGCAACTTCTAAAAGCTGAAACTAGGCTACAAAATTTGATGACCGCAAAAACTATTTAATGTAGCTAAACACCAGGGCCCAAATATTTTCCCATTATATAATGCACAAAACAAGTTCAATACCCACAACATTAAAACAATGCTTTTCCCTACTTCCTGGGATGCCTCCAGTTCCCTGCCTTTTATCTTGAGGATTTTTATAAGTACTCCATTTGTTGCCCTTCTCTGCAGGGAACAACACTAACCACTAAATTAGTAAATTTACTAATGCAGTGACAAAAAGCTGTAACTCTTTGGTAACTGTCGGTGGACTTATCTTTGCTCACATTGTGAGATAGGTTGTGATAAGGAGTAGAACACTGAGTTCATGATTGAGGCAGGAAGCCGAATATTGCAAAGACTGAGTTATGTGGATACAGGTGATAAAATACAGTTTCTCTGCCTTTTCCACCTTATCCAGTTTATGCTACTGAATGCTAAAAGCAACATGGTTAATTCTGAAATTGTTAAGAAGGTACTTCAAGAACAAATACCAAAAACTAGTTTAAATTCTATAGTCCCTTCTGACTTGCAGTCAGGTTTCCATCAAGTAAAATGCTGCCCTGTTGGCCTTATGCCTGGGACTATCCTTAACAGAAAATGCTATTTGTGTTAAATTATTAAATCTTAGTTTTCTAAAGTATCTTGCATTATGTAGGGCTTAAATTGGGTCCATCACAGATACTTCCCTTAAGGTCTTATATTTGCTGAACGGAGATGTAAGGTTTCAAAATAACTTTATTTTCTAAAATATGCAAAAATAATAATGGTAATAATAATAATAGGCCTGAAGTTTCATCTCTTCTTGATCCTCTAGAGATAAGAATTAGACTTAGTGGTTTCTGGAATGGTTGTGGTAGTTGAAACTCCATCAAGCAACTCGAAGACCTTAATAAATGAGCAGATTTTAAAAGACTACTTAAGTTACAAAAGGGTGTTACTGATGGCTTTTTTGAAATAATATTATGTCAAAAACTTTTTTAGATTCTTTACAGTTGAGTTTCTCATTAATAAAATTTATACAAGTATTCACAAAGGGAAAAATGAGGCATGTAGTAGAATAGTAGTTGAATATTAATGCAGTTGTTTTCAGCTGTGGTGAAGCTGTAATTCAGCAGTATCCTTGATGAAGTGGTTTATTTTAAACTTTTTGTTCCAGTGACTTGTCTTTTTCTGTAAAACACACCTGAGTAAAACATATATTTTGGTACATGCATTTATAAAATATGTTATATCAATTCATATGTATGTTATATGTTTGGGGTAAACTGGGAAGAGGTCTAGAAAACTTCTCAGTAGTACTGTACGTATAACTATCATCAGTAGAGAATGGATCTCAAGTTTGCATAAAAGCAAAATGATCTATTAAAGCAAATTTTGTTTTAAAAAAAAATTTGTTTTAAAGCAATTTTTGTTTTTTGAATTTTTCAAATATTTATCCATAATCTCTTGCTTTAATTCCTTCTGTATTATCTTTTCATGTCAGCAGAAAAAAAGTGTTAAAATCACAAAACCTCTCAAAGTTAGTACATTGCATGTCCCAGAACGAGATTTGTAAAAGGGACTTTTACACCTAACTTTTCTGGGTATCTGATTGAAAAAAAAAATTATTGAGGAAACTCTGATAGTGCCAAGACTCATTTTTAAGGTAGTTGATATTTCTGAACCCCAGCCAAGGTGAAGATTAGGCAGATCATTTGTCACGCTGCTTGATTTTGCTTGATTTTTGGTTGTGACTTTTCAGGTTATACAGGGAAGATCTTCAGTATGAACCAAGTATTAAGTGAAAAATTTCAGTGTTATTATAATTAGTCGTATGAACACACAGTGCTTTTGCAGACCTTGTTTTTCTATTTCCAACCTATTATTAGTTTGTCATAATGCAAACAACATGCATGTAATTAAGTGTGATGTCTAGGGCTCTAATCACAGGCTATACCTTCCTAGGTGAATGAAGAAATACATAACCATTTTTAATGATTGGAACCTAATGCAAATATCATGAGAGAAACTATGACCTTGTTGAAATCAGCAAGAGGATTACCATTGATTTCAGAGGGACGTGCCTCCCAATTTTTTTTGCATCATTTTTGCTTACTTGAGATAATTCCATGACCCAAATTCTTCCCTTTTTTATATATGGCAGTTTCTACCAGTTGGTAATTAGTTTGTAGTGGATACATCTATTAGTCTGTTGTGCATTTCAAAGACTATTATTTTGAATTCTATCAGATTAAAAGTAGACCTTTGATGAAATTTATGAAGCTCAGTTTTCAGTAGCTGTCTCCTGCGTGGATTTCCTATTATCTAAAATCTGACTGAGGTTATGAGGCAGACTTTCCATTTATGGGGAAGGATCTCTCTTCCATTTAGGTGTCTCTGTCCCCTAGCACTGTAGAAGCTGCCCTCTGTCTATCAGATTCAAATGTTACTGAGCAAAGAATGACAAACATATGGCCTGCATGACAGTAAAATACTTAGTGGTTTTCCTTTTTATGTGAAGTTGGATTTTTGTTTGCTGTGGAATTGAAAAAAATCAAAATTAAAAAACATAGTAAGTTTTCACATATAACCTTTACCATAATAACATTTCTCTCATGTAAATATAAAATTTAAATAATAGATATGTCAAATTAAACCTTTAAGCATCATCCTGTGTTGAAAATTCACCACTGAGTAAAAGAAATTAGATGTCAAGTAGCATTCCATGGGATCTTTTTAAAATTTAGATCACGTATATGTTAAAAGGAAACTTTCGATCTTTTACACTGTCTGGTTATGAAATTGATAACTTGGATAACACATCTTGGGATAGCAATTACAAGTTATTTAAGATCCCAGAAGAAGTAAGATGGGGAGTATGGAGATGTAATCTCCACTGTGTGACTTCTGCATCCCACGTTTTGCTGGGAACTCATGCAGTATTTCTGTGTGTACCACAGCAGCTCCTGAAGGTGAATTACTGACGTAATAGCCAGCATTAATGGTAAGAAAGAAATTTATTGATATCTACTCACTGGAAAGTGACTAATAGCAGGACTTCATAATTAAGAAAAAAAAAAAAAGAGCAGGTCCTAGCCAACACAAAAGTGATGCAGAACCATAAAAATTTTGATAATTTTTAATGTTTATTTCCCTTTTTGTTATACTAAACAGTGTTAATAGACCAATAGACTTTTAAAGTTCATCTGCAACTGTAAGTCCGGTAGTTAAAACTGATTACACCTTATCCAGATATTTGTGGGCCATATTCTCACTTGCAAGGTGCCATGTTTCATTATGTACATCCCTGAAAATTAATGTACAACATGACTGATTTTATTTGATAGGACTTTCTCTTCCTTTATAAACACTCCGTGTGTTATGTAGATAACAATGTCTAGGGGATTTAGATAAATGTGCCTGGAAGACAGTTTTAACCATCCTCTTTGAGATGAACCAGAGGGGACAGGCTGACTGTCTTGAGGAAGAGAAAATGTTTCTATGTCTAGTCAAGACATAGAAATTTAGAGGGATCAGTGACCTAATTAAAGAACATGAATTCTTCTAGTGTTGATGCCTAAGGTTCAAATGTTCTTTTTATACAGGAAACTCGCCTGCCTGGCTGCTACACAAATATTAAAACAACTCTGTGTGAGACCAGGTTTTTTGAGCATCTGGTCTGCAGCACCATGAGACGATAGCTAAATCTTTGCTATGCAAGACTTCCTTGTCAATCTTGAGCCTAAAGATAGTAACCAATGTAATAGGGTGTTTATTAGGGGAAACAAATAATTAATGTCTTGAGATAAGCTCCTAACAGGGACTACATTCCTCCTGCAAGTTTCTCTAGAATGACTACTGTATTTTCTTCCTGACTATATTCCTTTCAGGAAGAGACTCGGCATGCCTGCTAAAGTAATTTGTAGCCTTGTCTTCCATATAAATGAATGTCAAGGTTGAATGAGATAACTAATGAGTTGGACGACTTCATACTTGAACACCAGAAGAGATGTAGCTCCAAGTTTCCTTCCTCTAATCCTTGGTGGCTTGCTCGTATTCTCATAACTTTTTCTCCCAACAAACTTCTCACTCTGTGTTTCTGGAAAAAAATACCTTATTGAGGGCTTATCCAAATCAAATCTACATCGTTACCACATTCACCTTAGGGACAAAAGCCCTTGCAAGACAGGAGTAAAATATGGAAACAGTGGTTTCCAATGGTTCTAAATCTTTACATTTTTATAACTAAATATTTAAGTGTCTAAAATCTAACTAATAAATTGAAAGCTTTTGAAATAACAACTAGGAGGTATGCTGTACCTTATAGCACATGTTTTAAAAAGGAAATGACTGAATAAATTAAAACATAGGAAGACAATCTGAGTTACATAATAGCTATATATATTAAATCATTCAGGAGAAGTTGCAGCTGAACTAACACTCTGTAAAAATGAACTCTCTGTGGTAGACTCTTCACTCACTGAACTTATTTAAAATGTAACAGAGATGAGAAAATGGTTGTACAAAATGGAAAATTGCTGCCATGGAAGAGATATGTTCAGATTTATTCCTTCCAGAGGAGAAGATGATGATTCAGTTACATACAAGGGAGAAGCAATTAACTGTATCTTTCAGTTTGAATCTGATGCTTATTTGAAATTACATTTAACCCCTAACCAATTCTGTCCCTCTTATCTAAATGCTCATCTATAAAAGGAAGAAAGCATGATCTATTCATAGAGAAGACGTGGATGTAATTAGAAATTGTTTACGGTCTGCATAAATGCCAGGTCTAAATGCTTTCCCCATAAATGCTCATTTAAGCATCCCATTGATCATTCTTTTTTTTTTTTTTTCTCAAAATGTTTAATCATGTTTTCACTTCAAGTACATGACATGACTACAGCCCAGCTAAAATTAAAGTCTTAATAGCCTAATATGCAGTCCCTTACTGGGGCCCCCTTACAGACCAACCAGCCTTATGAATTCAGATCTTACTGTTTTATCTAAATTAGAAGCCAATGAGCTGGAACACATAATTTAATTTTATGATGCACTGAAAGTATTTCAGTAAGTAGTCACACCAGACTGCTACAACACTCAATTTCGGAAGGGCACTTACAGGTTGTCTGTATAACAGATTTTAAAGGACAAAAGCTATCTCTTATCAGAAAATGTAGAAACATTTTTCATCTTGCAGAAGGGTACCTTTATTGTTTTTTAAATAACTTAGTTTGAAAAATACTTTGCCATCTATCAGCGCAAACCACTCCAGTTAGTGCATGGAGAATGCGCTCTCTTTCTTCTCTTCCTTTTTTTAAAAAGGATATTTGTCAGAGCTGCTTTCTAGTAATCTTCCTTTTGTAGCTGCTACAAAAATGTTAGCTTTTATTTTGTCAGAGAAAGAAACAGACATATATCCAGTCCCCTATATTCATATGCTAAAAGCATTAGTGTTTCATTTTTGCACTAGAACTTGCAAGTTTAAGGGATTGTCCACCCATGCATCCTGGAAAAATGAATTTCCTTACCAAGATGGATGCAATTGGTAATTCTATAATGTGTAAAACTTTTGCTGCAAAAATTACTTTAACTGAATTTACTTATTTAGGAGAAATGCACAGAAAACAGTAATACTAATTGGAAGGAACCCATTGTATTTCCTGTCTTGCTTTCTTATCAGTAATTTAAATAATATCAGAGACATTTTGCTAAGATTTCAGAGAAGAGCTTTACTGTGTGAGATGGCTTGAGTGGTTGCTCCATCTCTTCCTGGCTGTATGCTGCAGCTGGGGCAATGTCAGTGAGGGACGAGAGCACAAATTCAGTGTGTCCCGTATTTCCCAATGTCTTTGAGGAAGCAACCAGGTTGAATTGGTTGCAGTTAGGCTCGTGAGAATGTAGGGTTGGCTGAACTGTGAGTACTTAAGTTCATTTCATTCGACAGGGCTCCAGATTTTAAACCAGAAGTGGACAGACTTCTTCACTGTAGGAGCCCCATCCTAAAATCCCTGGGGATAAAAAGCTGACTGGGGTTCATTGCATACTCAGGAGAATCAAAAAGAGAGGGGGTTTGATTTCTCAGTGAGAAGTGAAAGAAGAGGACCTGTGCTCCATAGGGTTGACCTGTCATGCTTCTGAGTCCCAAAGCAGCTGAGGGATGTCACCTTTACCAAACTGGACTCTCCTGGCAATATGGATTATTGGCAGCCCAACTAAAACCCTTCTGCTTGCCTTTCTATTTAGCTTCACTGCAGGGAAATCCTTTGAACATCCACTTCTGTCTAACACCACATCTTGGCCAGCCTTATCTGATTGCTTTAAGAATCTGAGTCAGCTTAAGCATTAACCTCAAGAGTAAATGGTCTCATTATAATCAGTGCAGCTACCAACAGGCTAAACTTATGGTTTGTGATTTAGGACCCTCCATTAAGGGATGAATAGAGTGAATTCTAGTGGTTCCATATGTCCATTCATTTTTTATTTATTGCAGGGTACTGCACCAGCCACAGTTCAAACCAAGTAGCTTTACAACACATTATTATAATCTATTTGAGCTAGGAACACACAGTATGTTGTGAGGTTAGACGCAAGCCTTGTTCATTTGGAAAAATACAGTTCATGTGGGAGTGAAGTGAAAACATGTTTATTGAATTTAGAACTCCTCTATGTTCCATTCAAGGATTGAAGATTATTTATTTTGCTAAATTTTCATGAGTCTGTTCTATTAAAATCAGTGCTTGAAACTGGGACTTGCTATTTTTAGAGTTATAGAAGAGTTTTGTTTAGAGACACATATTAGGAACGGGACTACTCTGCTACATAGAAATCCAAGGAGGATAAAGTCCATTCCTGGATGATACAGTAGTTTAAGTGGTAGTGCTAAAAATGATAAAAGACAATTCCCAATCTTGTTATCAATACTTGCTTTACCATTTATCTACAAAGAACATTTCTTATACATGTATATGTATGTGTATGTGTATGTATATGTGTGTATATATGTATATACACGAATTTGAGGCCCATGTGAAACTAATTATCATTGATCTGTGAATAAGAATAAAATAACCCTTTTAAAACTTTTAATGGACTTTTTCTTTACTACATTACATACCACCATAACATTTTAAATATGCAGACTGTCAAACGAACAATCTTGATAGAAGCATGACTGAGAAATTCAACAGATTGTTTCTCTTCATCACTGTCTCTGAAGCAGAATCAAACATCTTAATTACCACTGTACCACTGGGACACTTACCTAACATGATGGTGGAGTTTGCTCCATTCCCATTTCACTGAGGGTAATTCACTGCCTTTTAGGAATCAGTAATGATAGAAATGACATTCTTCTGCTCAATTTCAATTTTATTTCTAGATCCACCAACCGTGGATCCACCAAGCTCAGCTCTTTGAGTGATTCCTGATAGCTCATGTTTCCTCAGCTTGATTGTCTGTGTTGCCCTTTGTAAGGTTCACCTGCTGGGGAGGATTACTCTGCATGTCACAACAAGATAAACACTTTTTTTACACATATTGCTTAAATTTGATTTGTGATCTTCTCCAAAACCATTTCTCTACAGCTGCAACTTGATCCAGTAGTGGCTTTTTCATATCTGTGCAGGATCTTGTTTAGATGTTGTAGTTGTTTTACGTATTAAGTATAATTTTAGTTGATGATAATTAGAAGAAATTAAAAGTATAGGCTCAATTTTCTGACCTGACATTTAGGGAATTCTAAAAATTTTCAGTGACAATCTTTAATTTCAACCTTTTATTTTATTTCTCTTGATTTTCATATTTTGTCACTGTTGTTGAAATAAATGTTCAATACATTAGAGCTTTAGCACACCTAGAGTGAAATCACTCAATCTACATTTGAAATGGTTAAAACTTACTTGTTTTTTTTTTCAAGGCCTTTTAACTATATTACCAGTTCCTTTTTACTGAATTTTTTAGTGGAAGAATTGGAAGGACATTTATTTTTTCTGGTAATTTTTATACATCATTCACTTATTTGTTTATGTATTTATTTATTTAATTTTATCATCAGCTGTAGCATAAACTTTTGGTTCTGATTATGTCTCATATCACAGCTTTCTTAGACCGTGTTTTTGCAGATATGCATTTGCATGTAACTAATGTGGTTTAAGTTGAGTACAATTAAACATGTGTTTGCATCTTTTGAGAACTAAGTCTTTACTTTGAGGTCTCCAGGGAAGCAAACAGTCTGCTATCCTCCCTGGAGAGTGTCTCATGCATTACAACAACGACTAATAATATGAGGAATGTGTATATTTTCTTATTCCAACATATTATTCAAGTGACTGCAGATTTTTTTGGCAAATACTTTTGTTGTCTGATGACCTTTCCATCATTAGTATGAATTTCCCTTCAAGGCAGGCATTTTTCAATCAACGGTAATTTACATATAATTTATCAAGAGAAAAGAAAAGCAAAATAATTTTATTTCAAGATTTCCCTTTGTTTTAAGTGTCATTAGCAGTTGTGACTAATCAGATTTTTACAATCTCATCAGGCGCTTTTAGAAAATCTCTATGAACTCATCTAGAGGATGCATTTATTCCTAAGTGTCCTGTATTGCATTACAGCACAGTAACAAGTCACCGACTGCTACAGATGTTTATGTGAAATGCAATTAACACTCTGCCAATTTAGTTTTTATAGGGACACAATCAATTTTTATTCATTTTAAAGCTGGAATGCTTTCTTTTATTGTGTGCTGCCTCTCTGCTGATTATATAGCTAAACAAATTATTCTGTTTGTAGTAAATGGGAATGTTTAGGCAGACAGCACTGTGCCATGGATCACATATAAGATAGGAATGAAATATTTGGATTATGTAGAATTTGTAGGAACTAAGAGCTAATTTAAATACATTTAAGTTATCTTTATTGTTTTAAAAAGTCACATAAAAATGTGATTGCTGGTATTTAGAGACAGTTATCTAATCCCAGTCTTGGTTCTCTGATGTACTTAGTGTCCACAACTATTGTGGCTCTCATTATTAGGGAAATAGGAAACTCAGTTTGTCCAGGGGGTCCTTTAACAATGACATTTTCTCAGGTACTTGACTTAGGTAAAATGTTTTCAGTGAACAATGCTAATTTATTATACAATAATTTTTGCTGCATAAAGAGACCCAGAGTAAGTGGTACGCTCAGGAAACATGGGGATATTGTAAGGTATATAGGTATATAGGTAAGAGCTTTCAAAGAGTTGTGAAGAATGGAGTTTTCTGGATGGTCACTTTTGGGTAATATTTTTGGATATTACAGGTGATGTCAAGTCAAGTAAGCAGAAGTCAAAAAGGAAGACTGGAGGTGGCATGATTGTAAGTTCTTAGGAAAATTTTTGCTTAGAATGAGTTATCTTTTGCTCTTAGCAAAATTTTTGATAAAATTGGCTTATTCTAACACAGAAGACATTTATTTCTAGGTGTTGGTTCAACCCTAAATAAACACCTTCCCCTGGCTTTAGTGAACACATGCAGAATCTGTAAAGATAGCTCTTTCTTACTCTAGCCGCATACCCATATTACTTCCTATTCCTTCCTTGTGCATTCGTTTGCTTTTCTTCCTTGACTGTTGGGCTATGTTGATCTGCTTCTAAGAAAGCTTTTCAAAGAGTTGCCCCCTGCCTGTCCTCAGTGTGTTGAGCTGTATCACCAGGCTGCCCACAGGCCACCTGCAGGCAGCTTCTGCTTGGGAGGGCACCAGCTGACCCTCTGAGCATTCCTGTTTTTTCATACTCCAGCAAGCAGTCTCAGCACTGTCCTTCTGCAAATACTGATGTCTCTTCTTGAGTGGATCCTTCTGATCACTCTTCTTTCTCATGGTCAGTTCTAGTGTTCATTCCTGATGTGTTTCCATCTCTTGTTCTTTCATTCTCCAACCCTCAGTCCTGTATTGCTCCTTATAGCCCTGCATCCCCATCTCCTGTTGTTACCAATCCTTAGCTTTCTTCCTTCCTCTACTCACTAGTCTGCCTATTCTTCATGCTTTTCTCAGCCACAGAGCTTATTTTGTCTCTCAGCTACTCTTCTTTCCCTTCATTTGAATCAACTTCTTTCTCTGTCCTTTGTAAACACAAGACAGAGAAGAAGGGGAAGGAAGAGATCATTAAAAAGGAGATAAACCCCATTCCTGACCTAGTTTTATGAGACAGCCCTCAGAATTCCTCAAAGCATGCCAAGTGTGAACAGATTGGTCCACAGGACTGACTTGTTAAAATGTAATATGTTGTCAAGTCTCTCCCATTAACTGCAGTTTTCCAGGGTTAACTAATTTTTTATGAGATTCACAATAAAGTTAATAATTGCTGCCCTGAAATGAATTTCACGTTCCTAATATATTGATCAACTTAAAAAATTATATTTATTTTGAATATGGGTGGAATTACTTTCTTTCTTATGATACTAGAAATGGCTGAACACTTTGCTTGACATTTTATACAGCTTGATATTGGGAAGCTGTCAATTTGTTGCGGAACTTGTTCACCTGGTAGTTAAAACATGTACACTTAAGCTTTCTAGGCTTCTGCCAGCCAGGCTGGGAAGTAAGTTGAAAAGCCATTTCTTCTGCAACTGCCTTGCTACCCTTTCCCTGTCAGGCTGCAAGGCTTGTAAGTGTTTTTATAGTCCCTGTCACTCAGAGAATGCTTTTATTGTGCCTACTGGCAGAACCACCTCTATGTAACCTGTGCAACTATTAAAATACTTTTAGTTTCAGAGAACACAGTAAGCACGTGCATCCTATGTGTGTTTAAAGCCCACATTTACATCCTGTGATTTTTTGCTGCGTGTTCCAGAGAGTTTTCAGTCTAACTCCAGATGTATGGGTACTTGGAGGCAGTCTTGTCTTTTTGTTTGCCTATCAAGTGTTATGAATCCTCGTATTTTTGTTAACCATACCAATGTTAATTTACTTAGGATGCAGTACCAGTATGTTGCTGAATTTTCTCTACCTCAAGCACTCAGACAGAAATTTAGCTTAAAGCACAGAAGCAGTTTTCTTAAATTTAAACTGTGACTATAAATAATGCACATTCTTTTGTGTAATTAAATAATTGATATTTCCCCCAAATTTAGTTATAAACTACTAAAGTTAAATTTTTAAAGCTTAGATTTCTATAAAATGCATCTGAGAACTTTATAGAAGACCACAACACAAATCTAAAGAAAGTATTTACAGTTTATATTAAACCCCTTTACTTTAGATTGATCATGTAAGGATGTTCATGTCTTCAGAGAAAATGTACAAAGTTTTTGTTTTCTTTTTCCTATATTTTTCACCTGATCTGGCTCTTTTTGACAAGTAACAAAGAATTAGCACCTTTGGTGCTGATACTAATGACTCTCAATGTGGAGTTTTCTGAGGCCTCCCTGCAGACAGCATGAAGGCTTCTTGTTTCACTTCTTAAAATTTATTAGTATTCAAGTTCAGTGAAGCCTAGATGAATAATTGCAGAAAATAAACACCCCCAGGAAGTATGAACAAGGTGAGCTGTGGAAGCTGCTCTTACAATGAAATCAGATGAGATCTGCATTTGGTTCTTTCATGTTTCTCCTGCAATTTTTCAAAGGGAAATGGTACAATGACAATGACCATTTTTAATAGCATGCTGTAGTTACCACAGTTAGGACACAAACTATTGTGAAGCAAGCAAAAACAAACAAACAAAAAAGGCTGAAAATGACCAACAAGGACACTTTAATGAACACTTCAATGCACCTCAAATGAAAACCAGATGTTCTTTGTTAACTTCAGCAGTAAGCCTTCTGTTCCGATTGAGGAAATTGTACCTTCATATTTTTTTGTATGTTTAATAGATAATATGACAGAGGTATGTTTCTGTACCTTTCTGAACCTTTATGGCATATTTAACATTGCTGATATAAATAACAACCCATGGCGCCGGACTTTTATCATTTGAACAGTACAGTGCTTTATTTAAGAAAGCCCTGTAACACAATTTGCTTAGCAAATGGAAAATATTTCTGCAAAATCAACTACAAAAACCCTCTATTTCCTTACCATTTCACTGCACCAGAAGGAATACTGCAAATAAAATGATGATGTAAATAGATTTTCAGCATAATTTTGATTTAATAGATCATAAATACCATTTTTAGCTATCTATTCTCCAAGTTCTAGTGGGACTACCTAGGTCTGGCAAATCAACCACTGACAGGAAACTAAAAATTCCTGGGAGAATCAATTGCAAGTATTTATGTGCATATGTGTATCTATATCAATGCATACCTAGACATTCAGAAATATATAGCATTGCATATAATCCCTGGGCTTTGGAAGCATATTGGCTTGTAGAGCACCTACAGCTGCTAAGTCAGGTATTAGGTGCTTCAGTTATCCGTGTAAGCCTGCAGTTCTACTGCAAACACAAATTCAAGGACACTGCTGGAGTCTGACAATGTTAAATCTTCAGCCTTTAAGGAAAGGGTTTAATCAGAGATGTCCAGAGCTGATTCTGGAAACCCATAGCACTTTATAAGTTCACCTCTCATTTCTCCAGGTCATCAGGTTGCTTTGAAGCAAATACTATGTGGCCACCTAAATCATTAGTAGGTAGTGAGGATCCTGTCCCTGCCCAGAAATGATACAGATAATTTTCTTGTACCATCTGTTTCCTTTCCCATGAGGAAAAGTGAAACTAGAGGCACAGAGAAGTCAAGGTGAAGCTATCTGCACTGTGTTTCATTGCTTGTTGGACTGTGTTAGTAAAGTACAGGGTGGGCTGCTGCTTGTTTTAGCTGGAGGTGAGGAATGGAGAAGAATAGTCAGCTTCTTGGAGCTGCCCCTCTCCACTATGTCTGAACATAGTTTTAGGATTATGTATATTGTACTATTTCATGAATTACTCATGTAATATGAATCATTACAATGTGTCAATTGAGGCCTCCTGAATGGAAATGTTCTGCACCATGCCAAGATCTACTGGGAGACAATTAAATTTATGGCTTATTGACGAAGATTTGTTACCATTTTCTTTTCAGCTTTTAATATATGCCAAGTAAGGCTTTATCAAGGCACTTGTTCTATAATAAGCAGTGTAGGACGTCTGAAAGACTAGCATGCAGTGGCTAATGCTAAGCAATGTACTAGAGGTGCATGTTCTTGCTTTGCACATTAATTCCTCTGCAATTAATATTTAATTATTTAGCCATTTATCTATTCTAACAGTTATAATTAGGATGTTAGGATTATAGGAAAATTAGGATTTTAGGATTATAGGAAGGCAATCCAGGAGGTCCCTCATTCATCCTCCTGCTCAAAACAAGATCATCCATAAAGCCAGGCCAAGTAGCTTAGGGCTTTATCAAGTCCAATCTTGAAAAATCTCCAAGTTTTTAACCTCAGGATGAAAAGGATTTTCCTATTATACACTCTAAAACTCTTGAGTTTCAGCCTGTCCCCTCTGTCCTGGATCCCCTCACCAGGCATCAATCAATGTTAAGAGCCTGGCTCTTCTCTTCTTGATGACCTTCTTGCAGTTTCTGGAAGGCTGCAGTTAGGTTCCTTTTTACCTGCTAAACTCGGAAGATTTTGTGTAATTTATTCCATTGGCTAAGCCACATATTATTTTGAGAAATAAAGACCATGTTTTATCTTTTAAACAACTCTTAACAGCTCTCTGTTGGCACGTTTAGGTCCTCCAGATTTTTTGTCCTCTTTGTTTGGACCATGCCCTTCTGTGCTGTGCCAGTGTTGGTCTGACATCAGTGAGTGGTTGTGAGTGTTGTGACCAGAGGTTCAGTTTGGGGAGAACTAAAATGTTGGGAGGGATATTTAGGTTTGGGTACTCAGAGTTCTGTGTTGCATGCATAAGTTTTGAGTGCCTCTTCACATGGAAGGAGTAATTTGGTGTTTATATTAATCACACAAGGTTCCTCCAAAGGTCAGTGGATCTCTCCTCTCCTCTCCTCTCCTCTCCTCTCCTCTCCTCTCCTCTCCTCTCCTCTCCTCTCCTCTCCTCTACAGTTTCCTCATAATCTATTCAGGAGGACATCCTGTCTTGGCATCCTTTTCTCTTTCTGCCCTTTTGATGGGATTTTAAACTTTAAAATAAAAGTCAGATGTACAAAGCTACTGGGAACACTAGTTTATCTTCAGAGAACTTCTGTTTTGCTGATCTTCACCAGATTATACCATTTAATTGCTACTTAGTATTTCATAAAACTCATAGGACATCTGCTCCTTGATTGCTATCTGGTTTGCTGTGCATTTCTTTAACTCAGTTAATTTTCAATATGAGGTGTCTCAAAAATATTCATACTGTGAACAGTGGCTCATCTATTTTTATGAACATTTCTCATTTTTTTGCAAATGAATGAATCTCAGCTTTCTGAGGACATATTTCAAAGTTGTCATTAGCTGTCTTTATTATTTTGCATTCAAGACTTGCTTTTTTCCTGTGTCTGGATTAAGACTGGACTTAAGGGAGGAGGTGACGACATTCCCATACATGCTCAAAGGGAATTAAAGGGTGTGTCTTGTATTTGTTTCAAAGAAAAATGCTTTTGACAAAAAGCATTGACAAAACATAAGCATTTTATGTAACAATCCCATTTTTTACATTTCCAATTTGAAAAAAGAGATCCTGTGTATGCCTAGAGAAAGAAGTGAAAATCTGTTTCTTTCCAGCCAGTAGTTTAAGAATACAGAACTGACCTGTCCAGCTGTATGAACAAGTTTGCGTTCAACAGGTACAGCACGCCAGAAATTACTTTGTGTAAGGTGTTGAAAAGACCAGATTCATAGATATTTTTGGAGCCTTGCTCATCTCTCACAACGTTATGCTTGGCCTCCAATGTATCTGTCCTTATAGGGCAGCTGAGAACATGTAGCTGGGCTGTGTGAAGCTGAGGCTTTCATAAAGTCTTAATGAAATATATCCTACAGGTCATTTCCAGCACAAACTGTTGGCAGGAAACAAAAAAAAAATTTTCCTTGAGATTCTCTGACAGTTTTATGCTTGGTATCTGGATTCGTCCCCCGCCCCCTCCCCAAGATGTATTTCTACTGTAAAAACTCATTTTACATTCGTTAGGTGTAGAGATAGAAAGCTTTCCTTTTGATTTCTGTCTTTGTGGAAATGAGGGGCAGTTTAACATTTTGTTCTCATCCTTGGAAGACTTGTAGGAGGTTTAGTGCCACCTGAGACTGTGGAGAGATGCACTAGATGGAGGGGCAGAAAAGCATGAGGAGGGAAGGGAGCAGATCTCCAGATCCTTCTAAATATCAAAAGTTGTGATCATTTGGATTTGGCAGTAGTTACTGATGAACAGGATCAACGTATGGATAGACAGACAGTTTGCTCTTTGACCTGAGTAGTTGACTTTTGTTTGATTGCAACCCTGCAGTGCCTCGGGAAGGGTTCATTTAGCAACATGTAACCAGTCCAAGTTCTACAGATTTTGACCAGTTCTACCAGAGAATCCCTCCCATGTTGCAAGCAGGAAAAATATTAGTGTTTTGGTTTCTTTCTATTTTAAGTAGATTTTTTTTTCTCCAGCATAACTGAAGTTTTGTTGTTCATTATGCCAACTAGCATGTCTCATGGAGAACTGAGGTCATGGAAATCGGCTGGGGGAGGACTTCACAGCAGAAGGAAGGAGTCCAGAAATGGCAGTAAAACTGTGGTTTTTTCATTTGGTTTTTGAGGCCTATTAAATTTATGTTTAACTGAACAAACTTACAAGATATGGATTGATACGCTGAGGAAAAAACCTCTGGGGTCATTCCTGTATTTCAAGTCATAATAATTGAAAGTGTAAATTCATGTGCTATTGCTTGGGATTTTTCATATAAAAGCTAGGCTGAAATACTGATTCATGGGACTTGTGGAAATAATAAAATATATGCTTATTTGGGATGCCATTCTCTGGTTTAATTTATATATTTTAAATAGGTCCTGCAAAGTTTATCCCAATGTCATCATAAAAGAAATTGACTTCCTCTTGAAGTGATAATACTACAGCAAAATTACGTTCACAGCAGTAGATTTCAAAAGATATATTAGATAAATTGCAAAAGCCCACAATAACTTAGGTACCGATGCAGTTTTAGAAATGAGTTTTGGTTTACCTTGGAGAGGGCCATATCACATGTATTTCTTCCATTGCCTCCTAGTTCCTGTGCTTTGAGGTCCAGTAATGCAGGCATGCAATAAGTAGAGCTCCACAAAGGCATTAACCGGTGCCAGGCACCGACTCCTCAGTAGGAGATGCTGAGGTGTAGAATTGGGTTAGAAAACAAGCTGCTGATGCAGCTCTGTTACAATATTTCCATACTGTGCTCTGGTGATTTGACTGTTTTAGAGTACATGGAGCCACTGTTGTGCCACGTGTGAATGTTAAATTTTGCAAGTTCGGGAGTATAGCATGAAAACTGACTATCAAAGGCTTTGAATTTTAGGTGGCTGACAGGAATTTTCTTAAAGAAAAGAAGCCCTGGAAATAGAAATTTTACTTCTTAAGTAGATTCCTATCAAAATATCTCCATGTTACTTTTTTATTTGGGTCTTTTTTCCCTTTTATGACTGATTGGAATTTTATCATATGGGCTGGGAAAGCAGGGGCAGATTTCTACAACAAGTAGAAATCACAGATTGTAATTCAAATCTATGGTATGATCATTATTGCAACATGGTGTAGAAGTCTTCTGAGGTTTTGGGATAAGAAAACTAGTTCCTGGAGGTGGGGGGGAATGAATTTTATAACTTAATAAGAAAAATAGAAGGTCCCACTCTTAAAAAAACAAAATTCCTCTGCCCTGAATGCCTTAAACTTTGGATACCAGTCAGAATATTGCAGCATTGAAGTTATGCTCCAATAAGACATTGTGGAAATGCACTCTGAAAAAGGAAAAAAATTACAACTGTATTTATCCTGTATTTTATATAAAACAGGGGAACTCTCAATTTTATAATGCCTTGTGTGTTTTAGCTTGGTTTACTGGAGGTCTCTTTTACTGGAGATCTCCTTAGAGAAGATGGGAAGTGGATGGAGAACTTTATTAGTTCTTGAAGGACTATAACCATCAGAGATCTTACTTCCCAGCCATTTGAATTGAATAATCTGTAATAAAATGTACACAAATATTTAAGTAGATAACTGTGCCTGAAGAAGTTTATTTCTAGAAAAGAACATCTTAATTTCAGTACATTGTCTCTGAAACTCACTTCATAGACACCAAGAATATCTAGCTCTCATGGAAATCAGGCTACTGAATTCTGGGCACTCTAGACAGAAAACGTAGCCACTTTCACTTTGTCAAGATTTGTATATTTTTGTTTGTTTGTAAAGCAATAAATGGAAGAAGGTATCGTATAAATAACAAAAAATACTTTGCGATAATTTTTCTTAGGATCCTTTTGCAAATCTCCACTAGAATAAAAACCCATCCAGTTATTCCTTTTGTAAAAGCCAAAACCTTAATCAGTTAGGCTATTAAACTGTAGGAATCTAAATATAACAGTGGAGAAGGGAAGAGGCACTACATCCCTGTAATCACTCGTGAATGATTCATTTGTGTTAGTGTAAAATTAAACACCTGCTTTTTATACAAAGTGAGGAACTGTTTGTGTTTTCAATGCTGAAGGAGGTGCTAAAACAAATAACAGAGCAGCAACAAAAAAGCCAAATGGCATTGTATTTGTTCAGCTTAAGAAGGGGGTGGTCAAAAAACATGAGTAACAATACTGAAAGCACTGAGACATATTTTTGTATGAGGTAACCAGTGAGTGTGGAAGTGTAAATCCCTCAGAGAACATGTGAGACACAATGAGGTTTCTGCATTCTTTGTGTGAGTCACTGAGAAGGTGAACAAAAACCAGACAGATACAGAGTATTTGGATTTTTCAAGAAAGGTTTAGATTCTCACAAGAAATGATTCACGCAACATGTTACTGCTAAACTTCCATGTGTATTGAAAAGTGTCTGGGAGAATAAAAAAAAACAAATAGAAATAGGAGGTTGATATTCATTGTGCAAAACCTTCAGCATCTATAATAAAAGTACTTTGGTTAATGTACTTATTAATCAACTAAAGATAGGATGAGTGGAGAGATGGCAAATTTAAGTCTAGATAATTTAGGTGAAGATTAGGAAAGGCTGAAGAACTCCTGTGGGACCTCATACAACGGGCCAATATGATGCAAACTATTTGGTAGGACAATGTGAGCTTCTGTAGTCATAGCTCTAGAGACATTTGAACATAATGTTGTGCAGCCACTCATTGCCACTTCTCACAGCACAGCACCAAACAGAAGTTAAAATTGTTTCATTGGTGCTAGAAAATGTTTTCTTTGTGCAAGTGATAGGCTTTGATGCCTAAGTGATGATGTGTTACTGATAGAAGAATAGAAGTGATTTACTTCTAATGTTCAGAAAGATTTAGAAGGGTACTAACAAAGGTAAAAGGGATAGTAAGAGCAGTAATAAAAATATTTTTTAATAATGTTACATATGCTTCAGGAGGCAAAATCATGAGCAACTGTATCCCTCTGCTTTTCTAAGAGAGAGATTGTTATCTCTCTGATAAAAATATCTGGCACCATCACACAAACTGCAAATCCGCGGTGCTGCAGTGGTCATTGCATTCAGGGTCTACCAGTAAAGATAAAAGTTTCTAAATGAGAATGCTTATGAGTGTACAGGTCATTGAAAAGTGAAAGTTCAGATTGCAAACTCATCCATTTAGCTTTTGGATCTTTCACATTTATTGTGTGCAAGGTGACACTTCTCTCTTATCTGTAAAGATGTAACCTTCAGTATTCATATTAATTCATAACTGATCACCTGCAGATGAGCTAACTACTTAGACTTGTATGGTTTTAGTATCCTACCCTAGCTAAGTGCTTCTGGAGACTTAAAGCTCAAAACTCAGCCCACTCAAAAAGCTTGTTAATGGGTCCCACGTGACACAGCTATCAATTTTTTAGTATCACATATACATGCTGTATCCATTATAACTTTCACTTAGAGGCAGGCTTGCCCTAACTGTACAGAAGCTTGTAAGGCTTTGCTTTTATTTTTGGTCTGAAAGAAGGAAAAAAATTAACCATACTATATGAGAGTGAAACTGCAAATTGCAAAAGGCAATGTTGGCTGTGAGTCTGACAGAGAGAGGGCCTGATGCACTGCAAAGGCTTGCAAGATTCTCTCTCTGTTTTTAACATTTCCCGGGTTGTTTAAATGTGCATTGTAAGCAATGATAAAATGACAAGTTATCATTGATCTGTCCTTTCCTCCATCTCAGAGGGATTCATTAAATAATGCATGTGCCCATGTGAATTACCCTTCTTCACTATACTATCCCCAGACCATTAGCCAAATATAGCATCAGCAGCATCTTTCAACCCCTAAGAACCCTTTGGCTTTCATTTAATTAAATTATCCCATTATGAAAACTCTTATAATGAGATTAAATTTAATTATTTATTAGACACTTATTTGCACTAGGGAACCTATCAATTATGCATGGTTGTGCTAAACATTTTTCAATCCATCACCTTTTCTTTTCATGGAAGGTGCAATTTATTAAGTGCAACTGAAGTACTGTAACAGAAGAGCTCTAGCAGAAATGTGCGTGCCATATTAGTTCAATTAATTGCAAATGTAACAGGAAAACAGAAATATGAAAATTTATCCTCTCTCCTTTTGAAATAAAGAACACTGACAGTCTTGCATATTTTGCGATTATTTGGTGCATCTCATTTTTATATCCTACTTAATAAAGTTCATGGACAGTCATTTTAAATCATGATTTTGGTTGTATTTTGTGTGCTAATGGTTCCTCCTTGCACAAAAATTCAGACGTAAAGCCTAATTAGAATAGTTTAAAGAAATGTTTGTGGCACACTGTGACTTCTTGTTAAGTACATACAATAATTTCTTAATTGTTCATAGAAGACACTAATGTTCTCATAATACAAATTAGACAATTACAAAGATTAGATTTTAGGCAACTTGTTAAGTCATATAACCATAAAACATCATCGGTCACATATCTTCTTGATAAGCATTTGGATGTGAAGGCAAACACTGTAAGCTACTAATAATTGTTTCCAGCAGAATGACATTTTCTAATGAATTTTAAGAAGAAGATATAAATGTCAATACAGCTCTGAGCTTTTGTTTTATAAGACCTTGTCAATATGTAATTAATTATTCAACTGGAGTTCTGCGTGGCTCAGGGCAGCTTTTCAAAGAGCTTTCTTTTATAAATTGCAAAGTCATCATAAGATTGCTTTTAGTTGATTCTTCTTTTTTTGTATTTAGAAATTGTGTATGTATAAAAGCTCATGGACACGTGAGGTGGCATATGCAGTGCAGTGATAAAGTGAGGACCAAGAGGCTTTTTAGTAGCAGTAGGCTTCAGCATGTGCTTTTAATACATTGCAAAATTCTGCCTTGCTTTAAATGTGCTCGTGTTTCGTGTTCAGATTTGAATGAGGGTCAAACAGAAAGATTTATTTCCTTTTTTTCCTCACTTATGCATGTAAGAGGATGTTTGCTTCATTAACTTTGAAATTCACTGGCCAAATAGACTGCATATTTTAGAGGATTTAAGTAAATGTGCCCCAAAGTTCACACAAATTACTATAGAGCATTTCAATCCTCATCTTGAAGGAATGAGACATGATGCATCTGTTAATAAAAACAAAAGAGTACTGCTTGTATTTGGCAAAACAGTCATATTTTGAACTTAAGACTTTATCAATGTCACCTGTTGTTATTATTTGGTACTTTCTTTCTGAAAGTCAGGATAGTTAATTAAATCTCAGTGTACCCTAGTGGGTTTCATAGGATGGCTTTATTCCTGTGAGGGAGATTACATTCATTAGGACAACTTTCCAGATGATATTCAGAACTTAAGTTTGCTTCTTGGTACGCTGTTTTTTCCAGCTGAGAATTTAGTTCTTATTTTTCCAGAATAACCACTCATCCCCCATTTGGATAGATATGGTCATGTGTAAGATTGGTATGTAGTTACACAGAAGCTGTTTCTTCTGTTGAAGTACCAAGATCATATAAGCAAGTGGTGGTATCATAACTAGTAATTTTTGGTTTCTGACACTTCCTCTGCAGAACCAAACCTCTGGATGAAGCTTAAAAATAGTGTCTAGAGGAAAACCTTTGCAACATTACAGTACAATGAGATTACCATCTGCAAATCCTTGAGTAGTGAAAGGGCAAGTTACATCTACATCTTCTCAGCTTAAAAGTAACATTTTAATATATTTTGAGCAAGTTAGAGCAAAAACTTCATTTTAACTTTGGCAAAGATTGCTGTATTTTAAATTCTGAAACCTTGTTGCTGCAGTTAGTTGTGGAACAGCCCATATTTGCCTGTGCTGGGGGCTGGTAATTGGCAGTGGTTATTCTCATTTTTCCCACTGTATAATCTATTGGCAGCTTTGAACTCTACTTTGAAATCTCCTTCAAGGATCATGTACACTACACACTACAATATGTTAGCAAATAATTTTAAATGCATACTTGAGACATGAAAATGAGATTAAAATAAAAATGAACATGAAAAGGCATGCTTGAGATATGACATCTGTCAGCCACCTGCTTAAATTATAGCTGTTCCATCAAGCCAGATGTACTGGTAGGTGTATGCAATTTTTACACCTATGCTGTATGAAAGTCTCAGGAAAGTCTCAGTATTTGCAAATTGACTGTGGTTGCAACTCTCCATATGCTCCTCTCTTCCTTTTACATGTGATGATACCTTTTTTCTTCAAGTGGTACCAAAAAAGTGAGCGTTCTAAGAGCTTCAAATGCTGAAGCATTACAGGAACCCTAAAACCCACTTATGTTGTGGAACAGGGTTGTTTTTTTTTCTCAATACATCTTCTCAATACTTTGAATACAAGTTTTGACTGTTTTACTTGAGCAAAGATGTGATCTATGAGGAAAAGTAGAATTTCAGTGATGAATTCATCATTGGTATGAAAACCTTGTAGGCAGGCTTTTCATTTACAGCTCGTAAATGAAAGACTTTTAGAGACTTTAAAGACTTAACTTTCTTCAAATTCCTTTATCTTTTGCATTTAATAAATACCACAATTAATAGAATAATGCATAGGTATCAATATCTTTAAAATCTACCGATTTCAGCTGTGTTCAGCTTTTGAGCTTTATTTTTTAACACTGATGGTGAAAACACATGGCATGGCCCAGTCTAGTTGGTTATAATCTTTGGTCACTTGTCTTTGTTAATAAAGGGCAGAATCAATTTAGTATGGTTCTGAATTAATATAATTTTTAAATGTTTTAAAAGAAAGATATTGAGTTGAGTACTAGTTAGAGCATGGAATTTCCACCTTTGTTGCTTGTTTAGTGCTTTGCCCTTCCACAACTGTTTTATTAGAAACAGGTTACTGCAGAGGAATTAAGATAGTAGTAAAAATAATGTTGTATAAGGGAAATTATATTAAAAAGGAGAAACTTGTTAAAACCAGAGGGAAACATGGATTTTCAGAAAATTGCAAGATACAGTAAATTTTTTAGGATATTCTAAATGCAAAGAATTTTCAGCTTTTTTATCCTTACAGCTTTTAAAATATTTTTAGATAGGAGAGACTTCGTTTAGTTTAGGTGAGAAGATTCCTGATTTGAGACTTGCTTGTTTCAGGAAAAAATCCTTTTCAACAGAGCATTGATAATTTTTCCAAATCAGATAACTCTAGCTGGAAATAATCAAGGCATCAAGTAATTAAGTGAGGACGAAAGACTCTTGCTTTATCTCTCCCTGATGCAAAACTTTTTTCCCACCATTTTGGGCCCTGAGGTTGCTAACAGTCTTCCCTTTTGCTTTGAAACAAGCTGACAGCCTCAGGCATTCCAGCATGCTGTGTAACAAAGCCTTTTCAAGACCTACTTGGTGGAAAATCAGGTTATTCATGAGTTCATGCATGGTGTCTGCTGTTGTTGGATTGTAGTTCTTTTCTGGTGGTCTCATCCTTCCTTGCATTGCTATGGTGCCTTTGATTTTATTTTTTGGTATCCATCAAAGTAGAAGGAAAGAATGGGTCAAGAAAGATGTTCTTCATTGACATCACTCTTATTTATCTGCTGCCACATGGTGAAGAAGAGAAAGTCAATCTGACCCACATATGAGACAGGACAGTCCAGCTGTTAACAGTGTCAGGTCTGAGATTGAAAAAAAATAATTCAAGCAATCTATAATATAAATAAGAAGTGACTTCTTGATTGCAGCCATAGCTGGTCCCTGACAGGAGGCAATGCACAATGAAACCAGGGAAGGGTTTTTTGTCTGTAGTGTTGTTTTCCTTCCTTCAGCAGCTCGATAGGATGAACCTGATTTCTTGAGGTGCAGTTTTGCTTTTGTAGGTAGGGACTGAAAGGCCTTCGTGTGACAACTGACAGATCTTACCCTCCGGGGAACTGTCTTTCTATATAAAATGAAGTTGCCCTGTCAGCAAAATCAAAAACTTCATTAAAATAGCTAAACAGAACTGTAAATGGAGATCAGGCAGTTTCTTGTTATAACCTGGTTTCTTAAAGCAAAAAGCTTTTGCAACCACATTCTTTGTATGTGTCTGTCTAGCTGCATGTCTCCTAATAATAGCTTTTCAATTTCTTGGGAAATCTCAAACCAGTCTGATGGAAAGCTAGCCAGCCGCACATGTCACACTCCTTTAAGTTTTAGGAATACACAAAGATGGGTTGTGGAGAATGTGTGGAGGTGTGCTTGGCTGATGAGAGGTTAAAGACAAATGTATCTTTGGGTGTACATCCGTGAAACTCTCGGATATGGCTGCTGTGCACTGATGGTGGTCTGGTTGGAGGCACGCTGGTCTCCAGGGCAGGCAAGCTGCCTTTTGGTCCTAAAGGTGCTGAGTGCAAGGGGTGACACAACCCCTTGTGTGTCCCTCTCCCCAGACTGGGGTGTTGGTAAGAGGTACCTGGTTGGTCTGTGTCAGTCCCAAGCCATTGCACCCTCAGGGCTTCCAAGCCCTGAGAACTCACTTTTAAGCAACTCGCATCGCAAAAGCTGGACCCTTTCCTCTCCAGAACTACACCAATCTCACCAGCAAACCTCTTTGTCTTCCCTGCCACTTGATTCTCTTTGCTTAAGCCACCCCAAGACCTTCTCTTCAAGTTTCCCAACTTGGTGGAAGCTCCAGACCCAGTGCAGCTGCTCCACCACTAGATTTCAGCCTGGCTTAGAGTGCTGCTTTGAGCCAGCTGCGCTTCCGCAGCCTGCCCATGTTCATTGCCTCTGCCTCCATGGGCACTGGATCTCTTGAAGTTATCTGTGTGGGGAAAAAAGACCTCCCTTCCCCCACTCCTGGTTTTCAGGAGATGTAAAAAAACCCAACTGGTTAGAAGCATCAACTGTGAAAATTGAAGCCTGTGAGCTATAAAACAGAGGGAATCTCTGGCAAGGCCCTGTAAGTAACTCTAAGCCTGTAATTCTCTCTACTCACAGCCTGGCTCTAAAATACCCTGGCTGACCTTCCTGGCACATTGTGGGGAAAGTTCAAATATAGTCAAATGCAAAAATGTTTCATTTATACTTGCTGTCATTAGCTTCTGGGGCAGGAGTGTCAAAGCAGTTTCTTGGACTGCTTGATGGGTTACAGGTTGATTATCTCTTACACTAGTTTTAGTGGGTCTTTTGATCCTAGTTTTGTTTTGGTAGTTGTACTTTTAATTATTTTAGAAGCTCCCAGGATACTGATACTCTATGCATCTAAAAGGCATTTCAGCAAAAATATTAATGGAAAAATCCTTAGAGATGAGGATTAGGAGCAGCATGAGGAATAGAGTAACTCTCGTTAGGCTGGAGACTTTTTCTTCTGAGTATAAAATGCTAATGGAGCATCCTGAAGTATCTGTATGAAAAGACTCTATGTCCCTTCTGTATTTATAGATTGCAGAGTGGGAGATGCAGACAGTGCATACCCAGAATTAGACAGTTATTTTAGATGATGGAAAGCAGGAGGGAAATTTTCAAAATAGAATGTGAGAACATAACCATGTGACTTATTCAAATTAATAGGAACTGCATAGTGTAGTCTCTATGCACCACTTCGGAATTTTCCCTGGGTGTTTTTATGCAATCAAAATAATTTGCAGGCGATGAAGCAAAAGCCAGTGTAAATACAAAGTGATCAGATAATTTTGCATGTTTTTATTTGTTGACATAAACTCCACTTTTGTCCAGAAATTAAAATACATATCAACAAAGTAGCTAAACACAAAAGAAAGCTGTTTCAGCAATTATTCAGAAAGGGAATATTTTTTTAATTTACTTTCTAGTGAAGTCACTAAACTTCTTGCACATTTAGCAAATATATTTTAAATCTTTACTCCCGTGTATGTATAAAAACCCCCAAAACACAGATTATTGCATCACTCTAGAGGAGATATTTATGTCAATCAGATCACCAGACATCAAACAACCTTCTGGTTGTTTGTATCCAGAGTCTTAATTTGATCTCAATATTGCGTTAAACTAATTCTTTGTATTATGAAGATTGTAGCTGCACTGAAGGATGATACAAGAAAGGTGTAGGAGGTAAAAGGAGAGGCCTCTGCATTTGCTTCAGAACCCATCTATCTATTGTGTCCTGTGTCCAGTTACTGCTGGCTTAGTAAAAGACACATGGTGCTTATCATTAATTAAGTCATGAATGGTGTTAATTTTATTATCCACTGGGCTTTCATTCAACATCATAAATCCAAAGCAAGGCTTGTGGTTTCTGATTGTCAGTTCAGCTCAGGGAAAGAATGAAAGATGAAGCGGTTATGTCTGGGAACAAATATCATATGGTGTCTGCATCCCCTCCAAAACTCAAGAGCCACAGAAGTAATTTCAGCTGTTAGTATATTACTGTACCACCTTGGCTTTCCCAGGACAGATGCAGCAGGTCAAAAAATGACAATGCCTGTAAAATGAGAATAATTCTGGATCAATATAATGCTTAAAAAACCTGGCATGAAAAGTAGATATTCTGCAGCTTTCCATGTCTACCAAGTTGTTTTCACATTTTGAGGTCTTGTCAAACCAAGCGGCAATCTTCCGCCAAACGGTTCTGTCACCAATTAGTCTGTCATGGGCCATGTCAGTTCGTCTTAACTTCTCTGCCCTATAGACTGAATGCTGGATGCAAAAGATCAGAGAAAAGAAATGTTTTGCTTTCTGTCTGTATAACACAGCTTTAACCCAAAGATCCTCAGCTGCTGAAATTATGAAGTGACAAAATTCCTCCCCAAGACCCCAAACTCAAAAAGGAAACAATCACATCTCCAGCAAGACCAAGAGTCTCACACCCTTTCTAGCAAGATGTGGTGTAGGAATGGTTAGAGGAATAAGAGGAATGGTTAGAGAAATAAATTGATCAGAGAGTGATCCTCTACATGTCACAAACACCTTCTTGATCCTATAGAATATCTAAGAGAATAAACTCCCCTGGCAAAAAAGTGTGGGTATTCCCTCAGAGAAGAAGAGTTTAACTGGCTTGTGTAGAGAAAGACAAACTGTGTAAATTGAGTAATGAAAAAGTAAATTGTGAGAGCTGGAAAATTGTGCAAGGTGAATGTGGGCATCCTCAGCTGTTGCTGGCAGCTCATGAAGAGCTGGAGAGCAAAACCTCGAGCCACCCAGCTCTTAGTGCCACAGCAGTGTCCTCACTGCCAATATAATTCAGAATATCAGTGAGTGCCTCTTCAGGGGTTCCAATCAAGAGAGATGATAGAGTGAACACAGAAGTGATCTAATAAATACATCCACTCTTTTCTCTTGTCTTCAGAGTCAAGAAGAGGGAAGTAAGAGTCTGACAGGCCTTAGGGCAGTCACCCCTGCGTGGGAGAACAAACTCCTGGGAAGGCATTTGTAACAAGGTTAGGGGCAAGACACTGGCGTGTTGGGCAATGCGTTGACTTCTCTGATAAATGTTTTCTGAAAAGTAATTTCCAGTGCTAGCAAGGAATTATGTAAATGGAGAAATAATCAGATAAGTTGATCAAGAGTGAAGAAATTAAACAGTCTTTCAGGGTTCAGTTATGAAAAGATGATTGCAATGCATTTAGCAGTATTCAGCTAATGAAGTTAGAGTTGTAATTGCAGGCAGGTGAGGAAACCAAACAAATTTTAAATGATAAATCGGTATTTATGGTTTTTAGACTTGGAGGAGGTCAGGACTTAATTTTTTTTTTCTTTGATTTCTACTTTGTGAATCCATTTGCACATTTCAGAAATAAACTCTTTGGGATTTTCAAATCATGGAGCTAACCCAAGATCAATTCAAGTGATTAAAATTTACTGGATTTACTTCTTTCAGTAGAACCAACCCTACAGAGATGTTCATTTGGATAGCATGCCATTTGATGTTAGGTAGGGAAGGATGCTGTGACTTATTAGTTCTTCTGGGATGGAAGGAAAGAAATACATTGTCATATGCTAAAGGAGATAGTAAATGTCACTCCCTTGAACACATGACACCTATGTGGAAGTCTTATAAAGTCTGGGTATCACTATTTTTATTATATATTTGGTTCTCACAGTTCCACTGATGTCTGACCATGTACTTCCATGTTTATTCACGGTTAGATGATATCACTACTTTCTGATTGCAAATACTTTGCATTACTATTAGTTCTCAGCTATTTGGGGGAAGATTTACTGGTATTATCCACGGATCTTTCTAGTAAGAGAAAAGCTAGACATGCTTAAAGAGCACTAAATTTGGAAATTCAGCAGGTATCCCTAAACTGTGTAGTGTAGTTTTATTAAACTAGAGAAACTTATGTCTTGCAAAGTTACAAGCAAGCTTAGATGAGTGTAAAGATTTAGCAAATCAGTGTCTCAAACCAATCTGTTAAATCTCTATAATTTATTGGGTTTTTCTTCATGGTCATGAATTTCTAAACCAAATGTAAATGGAAGTCTTCAAACCTCTTATTCAGGGTATCTTAAGTCCACTTCTCTTACTAAATTAATAGGAAACATTTTTACTGCATATTAACTTACAGCTATTTTCTCATTGCCATTCATTTCAAGTCATTTTATTGTACCCATTCAAATTTTGAGGAACTAGTGTCTTGGAGAACTGCAATGCATCCAAATCATGAAGAGATAACTAGACCAGTTTTCAACAACCTGGACTGTGAGGATAGACTCCAGCCAGCAGCACATAGCCCTCTTGAGGTCAGAAGGACAACTGACGAAGTTGCTGCTTTAGGAGGCATGCTGAATAACTATATGCTATTATTTATTTACTGACCAGAAAGATGAGAAATGAGAAGAATTACAAATTCTGTAATTCATCAGCTAGTAGAGAAAAATTTGTATAAACCTCCTGCTGTGCTTGGTATACCAGATATGTCTGAGGCCAATTACTGTGATGCTGATTTGGTTTTAATTCAAGCTTTAGAGATGCATACACAATATTTTATAGTATTTTGGTGGTGAAGATATTAAGAGTGTTTTCTTGTTAAAAAGAAAAAAAACCCAAAACAACCAAACCAAAAAAACCCACCTGAAAATGATGGGTTTTTAATGAGAGGAGATTGGAGAAGAGCAATGCACTCTAGGGCTATCATTGCTGCTTTGTGCCAGCTTTTGGTTTTCACAGAGGAAGAAGAGCCAGCTGAGGGGCAGCCACTCTCCATCCCTTGGATTTCCTGTTTTCAGCTGTTCCTGGGACCACCACACAGTTCCTGAGACTATTTCTGAATTCCAAACCATTTTAGATACCAATAAGGGTTCAGGAGGGGGAGTCTTCATTCTGGCATTCTGGATGCTTGAGGGGTGGGTAGGCACTTTGTCAGTGGCTGCAGGGGCTGGGGATGCTTTAGTGTATGGCCAAAGCCCATTGGGGCTTGGTGGAGCAGGAGGTGTGCTCAGCCAGGGCAATGAAGCCCTTGTGTCCCAGGCACCATAAGGCATCATATGCAGCATTCAGTCTCCAGCAGTTTAATTTTGGGTTTTTTCAATTAGTCATCTGCAGTGGAGTACGTTGGTGGAATATATTTCAAACTAATTCATTTTCAGGCCACTAAAGCTACTAAATTTTACAAGGTATCTCTAATTTAGGCTTTTGTGCTTTCCAAAAGAGCTATTAAAATCAGCCTGGTTACAAAAAATACCCTGCCTGTAACTACAGTGGCACTAGATTCACCAAAGACCAATAAGCATTTCTGAGTTGCACTCAACACATTCCTAATACAGATAGCAGATAGATTGCAATTTTTTAAAAATCAAATTACAGGAGTTAAAACCAGGTTACTCAACTTTGTTTCGAGTTCTTCATGCAGTTGTCTGCTGTTGTGTGTAGCCCTGTGTCCTGTTCTCTTTATGATACTGCATTTTTCGGGTATCACTGCAAGAAGAGCATTCTGCCTCTCCCCAGTATGCAGCACCCGTGCTGTGTCTCAGCTCATAAACTGGCATCCAGTGCAAGATGCATTTTCATTTGTCTGTGCCTGGTTTAGCAACCTTGTTTAATGGAGATGGTTGTGTATGGAGATGCCTGCGTTGTGGAAGGCAAGGCATCCCTGAAGATGCGTTTTCAGAACTTCCTCAGGTGAATTGCTTGGATAGATAGGAATGCTCCACTCTTTGGGGCATGCAGATGTGGTACAAGACAGAGGGGCAAGGTCTAGGATTTAGTTTTTTAGATACTGGAATCACAATTTTGCTCATTCTTAATTCTTTTGAAACTCACTTGAAATCCTTGTTTTAACCTATTTCCCTCTAAATTAGTGACAGGTTTGCAGGGACAAAATTTCTGACTGCTCTCTGTGATTTTTTTTTTTTTTTCATTGAGCCTGGGTTTGAAAGGGATCTGTCATCTTGTGTTTGTGGGCTCAAAGTGTAGGTGTAATTACGAATAATTGGTTTAAGAATTAAATAATTCTTCAGAAAGGCAGATTTTCAGGCAGGATATATATGTAGAAAATCCATATAATGCCCTTAATTTAAAAAAAAAAAATCTGTATTTGCAGCCTGGAAGTATCCAAGCAGTAAAAAGAGTTTAAGCTTTGTTTACATTTTGGCTGCAAGAGGTGCCTCTCTTTAAGTATTTAGATAAACAAACCAAAGCTGCTGTTTTCATTAGCATGTAACACAGAGCCCAGTTTCCTTACCTGAGAGAACGTTAAACTAAAATTCAGTGGCAGAAAGCAATTTGATCTCTTGCAAATATGAGTCTTGATAAACCTTACGCTATGGAAAAAAACCCCCAACAAACCAACCTTCAAATTTCGTACCTATTGACATTGCTTAATAAAAACATCTCGAGTGCTGGTGCTTCTGGGTGTGTTTCCAATAGCAATGTGATTGCAAGGCTCCCTGGATAAAGTTACCAATCCTTTGAATTCTGACCTTCAGTCTAAAACAGCTTTAGAGGTTACTCTTTTTCCTTTTTGTGAGATTGCAGAGAAAAAGTTTATGCTGCTGGAAGGAAGCGGGGGAGGGAGCTGGGCTTGGAGATGAGAACTGGGTCTTTGATGCTGTCTGAGAAGTTTTCCTCTGGCCTTGATTTGTACCAACAAATATTGGCAGTCTGAGTCAGTAATTATACGAAGTTTCAAAATAGAGCCCAATCTTTTATTTTGAAACTTCTGTGAATACAATTACTATTAAGACTCAATTGATTCTAAAGGAAATGATGCTGCTGGATTCAATGAAATCTGGATTCTTGGGGCATCTGTAGCCATCAAAACCTCAGAGTAGCTTAAGTCCATCATTGTGTCTACAGGGAGGGGACACCCCGAGATTGGGTCACCTGCATCAACTGGAAGTGTCTCTCTCTCCCCTGAGGATGAGGATTTGGGTGATCACCTTTGACTAAATGCTTAATTTTAGATGGTTACACCTAGGTGAGAATTTAGCTTCTGCTGAACAAATGATGGTCATGGTATAATTACTGTGAGGTTTAGAAGAATTTCATGTGTTAAATTACTTAAGAACAGTTTCTGGGAAAAACATCATTGCAGGTATAAAATAAATCACAGGACTATTTTTACTTAGACTTCCACTTTGTCTTTCTCTTTGTCCTTTCCGTTTTGTCCTTCTACTTTGTCCTGCAAGGTCCACGATGGGGATAATTTCTGCATGCCACTTTTAGAAGATATCTCACTGTTCCAGATCACCATAAGAAAAATCTGTGTGACTGAATGTTTCAAAGTCAAGGATCTACATATTTACTGTATTCAGCTAATGCGAAGTTCATAATTTGAATGTGTGTTTATGAGACACTCATATTAGTCATAAATGCAGGCTTGTCTTAATAATTTGTCAAAGTGAGCCTGGCTTGCTCTTCTTTCAGTTTGCTTTCTAATTCTAAATGCTTTAATCAATAATTATCTTCTCTATATAACATTTTCAGGGTTTTTTGCGCAGCCTTATATGTCAGTAGCTGAAAAATTACGTAATAATTGGCACAAATAACTAAAATACAGTAATGATCCACTGCTCCATCTACTGTTGAACAGTGACATGAATAACACTCTGGGAAAAAAAAATATGGAATGCATTTAGGAAATAATAACAAAATGGAATTTACAACAAATAAACCTATTGTTTCTGTGGTTAGTGAACAAAAATCTTTTTCTTACCGAGTAAAGTATTCTGACTATGACTTTAATTCAGAGTTGAAAAACAAAGAGGAATTTTCCATCTTCCTTTTCACCTTATAGGAGGTGCTGACAAAACTGGTTTTGTTCATGTTAGTGGGAAAAAGTTGGAGAAAAGACAGTCTAGGATTACTGAGCTGACTCACGTCATACAGTGCACTGTACTTATATCACTGCAAAAATGTAAGTTACTGCTGTGAAAAAAAATTTGCAATGGTTTGTAAGTTCTACCTTTATTCTAGTAGCACTAAATGAAAGATGAGGAAGGCCTAAACAGTTGTGGGAGGATGAACCATGGAAAAATGGCATGTGTGTGAAATGATGTGTTTTATAGTCTTTACAGAACAACAGGACTTGATTATTTTGTCAGCTCACTGGTAATCTCTCATTTGTAGTGTGTTCTTCCTGCAACCCAGTCTTCTGAGTCTTCTGAGTCTATAACCACTGATTATAGCTTTTATCACCTGTTAGAATGCTAACAAGCTGCTCCTCATCATCAGTGATGCATTTGATTTGACTGGTTCATTTTTATAAGCAAATTATTATTCACATATCACAGTGAAGGGTGATTATTTTCAAATTTTAGGCAGTTATGTTTCCATGCTGAGCTGGAGTAAAAGCCTGAAAGTCAATTAGAAAAATTAGCTTTCTTAAGGAAGCTCACAGATTACAATTTACTCCTTTCATTTCACCCCCATCTTGTAAACAGATAATTCTTCAAATAACTTTCTTCAGACACATCTATGTTGTCTTCAGCAGGACTTCTTTTATATATAGTTGCATGTTTATGTATGTTTTGAGCAGAGGTTTTTGTGCAGCAAATAAAAGTAGCACTCCATTGATGCTTAGGTACTGTAGACAGTATTAAAAGTCCCCCTGTAAAACTCTTGAACTTTACTGGAAAATGGAAACTAATTTTCTATAGTTCAATTTAATAGCTAAGACACTGCTAAAATGAAGACTGTCGTAGCTGGAAAAGCTGCATTACTCTTAAATGAGTAGATCTCAGAGGTCTGCCTTCAGGATGTCACAGACCTGGTGTCTCAGTCTTTAGGGAAAAGTCATCACTTTTGGGTAGAGCATCTACTTCAGATGATCTGGAGACCAAAGCTTTTGAATATTTTTGTGTGCCAATCATTTCCTTCATGAGATTTCTAGAAGAGACAAGTAATGCAGGGTGTTTTAAAATACCCAAATTTAAACATTTAAAATACATTTACATTTAAGATACATTTAAAAATTAAGTTCATTTAGGAAACCTTTCCTTCACCCTGACAAGCTACTTCTGTATTTTACATTTAGAGTACTGAGTATAGATATAATTTACACTACTGGTGCTTGTAAATATATATATATANATATAAATATGCACACACTATTTTTCCTCCCTTTAATATAATGCTTTTAAGATGAAAGAAACCTGCTGAAAAAACAAGCATAGGCTCACTTTGGAGAGTGAAAAATTGAGATACACTAAGGTATTGGCTTTCAAACTGTACTTTGAACACTTCTTCTGTGGACAATCTGCATTTGTTTATATCATAGCTGTCAACTATTTCAGAATCATATGTAAGTCATGCATTCATTCAAAAAGCTAAAGCAGCATCTACTTGAGATTAATAAAGATTACTAATTCCTATTTAAAATTATACTAAACGGTGCTGTAATTTGTACTGAAGTGATGGATTGAAAACAACTACAGTTGCATGCAAACTAGCAAAACTAGCAAACTGGGGCCAGCAGTTCATACGTATTTTGGCTAAGGATGATGGTTAACAGCACATAACTTTTCTTATAACACATTACACACAGACCTTAATTCAGTATTAATTTTATGCATTATGTCTTGAAAGAATATCATTAAATTGTTCATCTTAGTCACACTGGACAGAACACTTAAAATGGTTGATTTCTGTAATTTTTTACTATTTGTATTTACTGAGATCTTTCTACTTTTGCTCATATGAGTAGCATGAGACAATACGGGCTCCTGTCGAATGCTGCAAACTTCTGTTCCAGCCAGGGATGTCTCTAGGCAACAGCTGCTATGTGTAAGATAAAACTTGTATGGAGGCATAGGAGGGTTATTGCTGCTTCAGAGGGTTCTGACGTTGCACTCCAGTTGTTTATGGGAAGAGCTGGGTGGTGGCTTTCAGGAGCAATGGGATACATCTTTTGCTTTAGTGAAGCGTGGTCTTCCTAGGCCTATTTCTGATATTAAATATTTCAGTAGTATTTCCTACTTGGAGACAAACATATGAACATCCCACTGTTCCATATCCATCTTACATCTAATTTTTGTTAATTACCAGAACATCTGTAATCGTGGCACCTAAGCACCCAGTAAATGTTGTGTTCCAGATGGGCCCATTTTACTTGTGCTAAAACAAGTGTGTGACACTGCATATGAAGTTAAAACCATATTGCATGAGTAATGGTTGCAATAATACACCCAGTAGCTTGTTGTGCATTTGATGTTATGTAATAGGCCTGGTCCTTTACTTCTTAGGACTCTTGAGATGCCAGCCGCATTAATGGAAGTGCAGAATCAGGGCAAATTTAGGCATGATGTAAACATATGCAAATCCCACTGAAATCTCTGTTCCAAACCCGATGTTAGTGCAATTGTGGTTTTGAAAATGATGTTGGGTGCCAGTGACCAAAAACCCACCCTGCACTGATTTGGTATGCAGTTACTGGGAAGAACAAACCCCAAAAGATAAGTAAACAAACCTCTTTCAAGTAGGTTTCAAATCGGTGCAGTACTCAGCTGTCATAATTAGATTACCTATTGAAATAAAAAGAACTGCACTCACTTAAACCAAATGGTCCACAGTATCAGCTGTAGGATAAGTTCATAGGTTAGACCCTATCGTGGGGTAATGATACCCTAATCTGAAGTCCAATCTTCAGACATCAGATAAAGAACTTTAAGGCACTGTTTAATGGCTGTATAAACACAGAGGACCCTACTTTATCTCATATCCCCCATCTAGATCATTTATATGACTTCAGTTCCCATACTGCCTACATGCCATACTACAGAAGAGATTAAAAATTCAAAGCTGATTCTTTTCATGCAATGCATCGTCAACACCCTTTTTCTGATCATCTTAGCCTCTGTGTAATTTATCCCATGTTTATCCTCACATCATCAAGCTCTGTACGTGTGTGTGGGGATCTGTCTTATTTTAATTAAATACAGAGACTGGGCACACTTCTGAAGTTATTACTTAGATATAACTCCCAGTAGGGACTACAAACTAAACAACAATAAACCTGTTTCAGTAATCTTTACATTTAAAATGCTACAATTTATTTATATATTTGTGCTGTTTGGGTTTTTTTCCGATAATGAAATGAAATAGATTTATGCTAAAATTTGCATGCATCATTGAAGTCACAGTCTTCTTTTTAAATATTCTTTTTTTATTTCCATAGCATAATTTAAGTATCACTGTTTTTGAGAAAGGGTTTTGAGTTACATTTTCCAGTGTTAGATTGTACCTCACAACAACAATATGATATTTTTTGAGTTCTTCTAGAAAAAAAGAGCTGCTTCTTTGTCAAAGTGTGTGCCTGACATTATTCATTTAATAGATGTAGCTCTATAGTCAGTGAAGCAAGATGTGTCTTTATATTAGATTGGGTAGGGCTTTTAAAAAATAATCTTACTAACACTGGTAAAGAATTCAGTAGTAAGCATTTTCCAGAAGATGGTGGCTGTTCCAAAAAAGCATACAGTTCAGAATGATTGCATAGCCTTATGTTTCAGGGTTTCAGTGACTTTTACCTGACAAAACTGCGTGACTCCATAATAACTGATTTGTATTCCTTTCACAGTTTAATATAGAACACGATAAATAGTTTTCTTGGCGCAAGATGTGGTTTGTGACTCTGAAGAAGTGATGGGATTGTGTTTGTGCTGGCTACGCAGACGGGCCCAATCGAAAGCTGCTTATTTTGACCTGGGTTCCCATATATGGTGTGTGACTGTCCCGAGATCCCTTTTCTCCGCTAAACAAAATGAAATCCTAGGTGCGTTCTCAGCTCGAGGTTGACTTGTAGCTTTGCAAACCGATCTGCTTCCCTGAAGTATTCCCAATGTACTTGCTACAAAATAATGTCTCACTTACTGGGATGTAGTAGCCAGAAGATATTTCTCCTCTAGAAGTATTGCTTTCATTCACAGATTAGTTAATTGAAGGTAAGGATATATTAGCAGTGAATAACCACAGGTTTTTGTAAAGAGAAAAAAGGTTCCGTTTCAATCTGTTTATACAGTATAAAGTTGGGGGGTGTTGTTGATTTTTGGTTTTGTTTTGGTTTTTTAAAATTTAGTACTTTAGACCTGGTGTGGTATTAAGACTTCTTTTTTGGTACTACAAATCATTACGCTGTTTTCCTCATCATATTTGGATTATGCACACTGGAAAAAAAGTATAGAAAAAAATTAGTGTTACATGAAGTGAAAGATACTGTCTGCGTAGTGGAAATGCTCTGGAGAATGCTGGTCAAATTTCGTTACTATGTATGTTATAATGTTTTTTAACATATGTATTTTTAAAAGAGTTTTTTTTTTATTATGAGCAACTAAAAGTTCTGTAATAGAAAAGCATCATAAACCCATTTCAGTTTAATGGCTTACTAATTAAATTACTTAATTGCCTATTGATTGGTAAAAGCTAAGGTTACTTAATGCACAAATTTAACTCTATGCAACCATCTCTCCCTTCTCCGGAAACATTTGTACGGTCTATGGAAGCCTAAAATACGGTTTTAAATTTTAAAACTTTAGTAAGTGATTAATGATAATTAAAATACAAATTTGACTACATTTACAACTGGTTTTAGGCGTATAGATCTTTAATGGTTTAAGTGGTTTAAACCATTTTAGAAGTTCCAGATATTTTATTTAATAAATACCCTTAAATTGGAGAAGGCCAGCTTAAATAGTTTTAGCAGACCCTTTCTTTACAAGGTTGCAAGAATCTCAGATATTTGAGAACAAATCTGTTACATATCCAATCAAAACGGCATGTCCGGACGTGCATACTGGTTGTATGCTCTAAGAGCCACTATGAGTATCCCTATTTAGCTTCTCTCATTGATATAATGTTGGTGTAATTCCAGTTATTCTATTAGGACGGCTTTAGTTTAAACCCAGTTTACAAGAGGGGACGCGTCTACGGACAATTCAACTTTCTAAATGAGGAGGGACCCGAGGGATTTTCAGGAGTTTTTCTGGGGTGAGGCCGAGGAAGGTGCAAGGAAGGGGGGCCGTGTCGGCCGGGGGGGGGCGGAGGGGACGCGCAGTTTCCGCGGCGGAGCGCGGCAGCCCCGGCTGCGTTTCGCCCGTGCAGGAGGGTTGACTTCAGACCGCGCAAGCCTCACTGCAGTTGTTGCTTTTAAACCAATAAGGTTGGGACAAGAGAATAACTGCGGTTTGCATTACAGAAAACAAAAACAAAACCCAAAGGGGGTGAAAAAAAAAGAAAAGAAGCGGAGGAGAAAAAAAAAAGAAAAAAAAAACAACCCAAAAAAAAAAAAAAAAAAGGCGAACGGGAGTGAGGAGGAAAGCGGGCGCGGGAGCGGCAGCGTGCCCCCAGGCACTGCCTGGGCAGACTCACAAGGCTGAGCAAACAGACGGCGGGGCTGCCGGCAGCCTCCCTTGGCCGCGCTTTGTCTGCCCAGCCCCGGCCCGGCGCGGCCCGGCCCCGGGGCGCTCCTGCCCCGCCGCGCCATGGGAGGCGCGGCCGCCGCGCTCTGACCCGCGGAGCTGCGCGCCGGCACCGTGAGTACGGGGCGCGGGCACTGACAGCGGGGCAGCGCGGGGCAGCGGGCAGGGAGGACCGGGAGGACGGCGCCGGGGAAAGGGGGCCGCCGCAGCAGCCCGGCTGCCGAGAAGAGCGGGGTCCCGCGGCGGCGGGGCCGGGCGGCGCGGAGGGGCAGCGGCGCTTTCCGCGCGTTCTGCCGCTCCGGGGGACAGCGGCGCTCAATTATAAATCACTGGGTGCAGCAGTTAATTTTGGCCGTAGTTCAGGCTGGGGTTTGTAGGCTTCCCACAAAACAGATGTTAGGAGGTTCTGCTTATTGTGATCAACCAGGTTTGGGGATTCTCCTGTTTGATTTCCTCGAGTGCTAATGGTTCTGCAGATAGGAGCAACGTGATGGGGAGATGTTGGATGGGGGGTGGAAATAGACGCGTACGGTACGAAACCAGCAAAACTTGTTGAAAGAGACATGAGAGCGTGAGAAAAATAATAGAAAATTGGGAGGAAGAATGCCTGACAGAGACAGGCATTTGACAGTGCTTTCTGAAGCAGGAAATCCTTTTGCTTAATATGTTTAAATTTTCCAAACACCAAAGAAAACATGCAGATCCCCACAGGAGAACTTTTCAAGATGACAGAATAAACATCTACACAACGGAAATATTTGACGTTTATTGACATTTTAGCTGGCTTATTTAGAACGGTGATCTTAGAACAAGGAAGTTAGAGACCTTCTGAAGTCTCATTAAATTTACATCTTGCTTTTGAGCAACCAAGACCCACCAAACATTCTCTCGGTGTTTGAAACACCAAGAGGAAGGGCTGCCCTTTACAGTGCAAGATTGATTCTGGAAAAGTAAAGGTGTTAGTGCACTTAAAAATGTTTCTTTGGAGGTGGTTCGGTCTTGGCATGTTTTTTGCTTTCTTCTGTACGCAAACATTAGAAACTGAGGTAAGCGGAAGAGATAAAAACTTTCCGGGAAAATAAAATGATAGTGTGTTTCATGTAGTTTGTTTAAATTTAAAAATGAGCACCAGGAGAAATTTGGAATAAGAAGTGGAAATGTGGTGGAGTGTATAATTGGAAGTTTTTAACATTAGATACCATGTATAAAGGCTATTTTATTTTCCAGCCCAAACTGAGATGGTTCGCAAAACATCTGCCAGAATATAGACTACTGGTTTGAGATATCAAATAAATTAATAGTATATATATGGATATGCATGTGTAAAAGTACATACATGTGCGTGTATACGCATTGCAGAATTTTAGGTATATAAACACATACGCACACAGCGTTTTCATGTTGCTCACAAACCCATGACATGCAGTTTTTAGCCCAGCACCTCACTGCTGTCAGAGTTTTCCCAAGGCCTGGAAGGGTCTGGAAGTGAGCAGCCATCCCCTCTCAGCAGTTCTGCGCACTGACAGACAGCTTGAGTCATGCTTCACCTTAGGAGAAAAAGAGAATGAGTAATCACCTTAGGAGAAAAAGAGAATGAGTAATCATTTTGTTTGAATTGCAATAAGGATGAAATATTTCTCAGGAGCCAAAAAAAAAAAAATCTTGGAAAAGCAGAAAGACATTCTTAGATGGCTGGTCATAATAGAAGCATTGTCACATTGTAGTATTTCTTTCTTAAAGGGAAGAAAGTGTTGGGATTTCAAAATGTTTCATTCATGAGTATATGAAATGAGCACACAGGATAGCACTTTAAAAGAATTTAAACTGGTAATTAAAAATTAAATAACTGCAATTACCTGCTTTTGCTTTAATAAGTACAATTTGTCTTTGCTGTGAATATCTAGTGAAAAAGCCCAACCTCTTTCCTTGGAGCCCAGCGATATATGATTATTGGAAGAATGAAAGCATTACCAAGTTTCCTGGGTTGCCAGCAAGGTGCCTTTCTGCAGCCAATTTGCATTTTAGTTTTGCAACGTTTTGGCTGTTGAAGCCATTATGTCGATAGATACTGACTGCGTCCTCCTTTTAGGGAGGTAAAGAGTGCTGTTGGAAAAAAAGTCCCTTTCTCTCCCTCCCTCCACCCCTTCCTAAAAATGACAGATTTTTTTTTTTTTTGACTAAGAAGGAACACCCTTGATTTGAAAACTGCCATTGTCTTTGAAATTTACTTCTTTAAAGTAGAACTGTATTTTAAGAGAAAATGTGTGTGCTGGCTACAGTTTTCTGGGTTAAATTCTTATTTTCACTTCAAAAATTTCTTTTCAGCTGGAAAAATGTTTTAAATTATAGCCATTAAAAAAATTGCTCCTAGCAAGCAAAAATACTGTGGAAAAGCTGTAATTTAGACAAGTACCTACATTTTATTTGCTTTGTGCTGCTGAAATTTAGAATCCCTTCCCATTTACAGTTTACTTTTCACAGAACATTATTAACTTTTTGGCTTCATACATGATCTTCTGTCAGATGCTTTTGATTTGTAATTTAACAAAGTATAATAAACAGTGCAAAAGTCATGAATTTTCCTCTGCATCCTGAGCTCTGTGGTAGGGAAAATGTGATAAAATGTGTACCTTAAGTCTTGTTTGATGATCTCTCAAAGCAAGTTTGCCTTCTGGAAATAATTTCTGGGGTTGAAGAGCATGGTATTAACAGATTTAATGTGGCTATTCAATGGATTGGTGGAGTACTATGAGAGGTTTAACAAAATGAGAGAGACAAATTGAACATCAACAAAACCTACATCTGTGAAGAATTATAAATTTAATTAGAAAAAAGGGCAAACTTAAAAGACCTCATTAACTAATCAGAATTTGATGTTACTGATTTAAGATTCTTAAATGGATGAATTTTAAGTAGCTTTGCTATCATTGTCCTTTTTTTTCTCGCCGTGTACTACATAGTGCCCAATCTGCAATCTGTATTAAGGAGAAAGATGTGAATGTTACTGACAAAAATCAAATTATACAGAGTAATGTTTTTGAGGTATTAAGAAGAACGTGTATGCCATTTAGCATATAAGGCATTTTTAGTTGAAGCAGAGCACTGAGTATGAAGGGGGTGTGACAGCTCCTTTTTTTTTTCTTTTTTTTTTTTTTTTTTTTTTTTTTT
>VZDJ01007755.1:2113613-2194263 GCA_008694505.1 Cyanoderma ruficeps
CTTTTTTTTTTTTGATATGTGTGTTATGTTGCCAAACTTCAATTATCCAGAAACCTGTTGACAAAATGGGCATATATGAGAGAAAGCACAAGCACACACCACCCAGTAATGTTTTTATTCTATGAACTAACTGGTCGTCACAAGTGTGGTTCCTTACTACGTTGTAATTTTGTACTGCACATAAAAAACTGAAAGCATGTGAAGTGTAGCATTTTGTAAACTGTAACTAATTTCACTCACATCTGTGTCTAATTGTTGTCTGCATTCGCATTCTTGAGAGTAGATTTATTTTTCCTGGACCACTCTGTGGATTCAGCTGACCAGCCTAAGTGAGGATTAGTTGTTTTCAAGTTATTTTGATTAAAGAGTCATTTTTAAATTTGGTAACGTGCAACACATGGTTTAAATAATCCTTGAGACACAAAGGAATATATCTAAAGTATGTGTAATGAAAATGAAAATTGTGGATATGAACTTTCACAAATCATAGAGTGTTGGAGGACATTTAAGGTACATATTTAATTTGAATGAGCTGGTTTTTTTTTTTCCCTGCCCAGCAAATACATAAATGAGATCTTTCTTGCTATGCACATACACGAACATGTATATATGTATATAATGTATATATTTTCAAATGTACAGAAGTTACTATTTTTGTAAAAATTCTGTACTTAAAATAGGATTACATTTGTTTTATTTTAATCATGTATGAATAATTGTGTAGTGCATGTTGGAAAATGTCTTTTAGTTAAAGCATCCGTTTGAAAAGGGAAGTTTTTTCTATTATAAAAGATGGATTTTAAAAGATCCTGTGCAAGAGGGAGTGAAGATAGCTCTGTAGGCAAACTTAGTTCCCACCTATAATTTTTTCCAGGTGTTTAGAAGTAACAGCAGAAGTATATCCTAAGGCACTCTGCGGCAGTTTCTGGGGTAAAGAACTAAGGGGAAAAAAATCCTTAAACCAAAATGCACAGTTTTGACTGTATCTGCTAGCCTAGTTTGATTTAGCATGCAACAATGTATTGAAAAGCATGTTATGCAGTACTTTAAGTACCCAGTTATGAAAAGATTGATGTTTTTCAGCATGCATTATTGCATGCTTCTTGACATCATTTGTAATGTTCTTCCTTGCCTGACTGCCCCTAGCAGTTGTTTACTCTTGCTAGTAGTAATTCTGTCTGTGATTAAAAATAACAAAAAACTCACCCTACAGACACATAAGTAGGATTTGCTCGGATGATTTTTATGGCACTTAAAATGCCTCATCTCCCTTGTCTTTGCTCTGTGATCATTTAAGAGTTGTCAGTTCAGGTTGAGTGGAAATGCACAAGAAAGATCCTCACTGCAGACATTAAGAGGATATATACCTTGCCCAGAGAAGCTTTCGTGTGCTTTTAAGCTAACAGTGTCTAGCAGCGTATTTCCACCTGAATTTTATCACCTGCTGACAATAGTTACTGGCTAGAGTTTGTTAGTAAGGCAACAGTGTTTTTCTGGTGGAATATGGAAACTACTACTCACCTGAGTTATAAAAGGAATAATTTTATTCAACTAAAAAATTATCGGTGGGCTTCCCAGTGGAAAAAGATTCCTTTTCTTCATGAGTGGTAAATGCTACAGCTTCCTCCCATTTATTTAGCCAGAAGTGTCATTTTAAGTAATTTTATCAGAAATCTCATTAGCAACTGGAATTTTTAGGAGTAAGACAATGCAGTAACATGTGAAGTTTTTATTTTAATTTGACCTGGCTGGAGATGAGCGTCTTTTAGACCTGGTCCTGTAAGGCTGTTAGCTGTATAGTGAAGGTCTTTACCATAGGTAAAGAATAGCCCTTGTTATTCTCTACCCTTCCCTCCCCCCCAAAAAAAAAAAAATAACATCAGCGTCTCCACCTTGCCTTTGGGGTGAGCTTGACTGGTGGATTCCCTGTGGCCCAGGCACAGAGGAAGGATGGCCAAGAGCAAAGGAAGGAGAAAACCAGTGTGATGAGGGCAGGGATCCGTGGAGACCGAAGGAGAAAGGAGGGATGAGAAGAGGCAGAGGAGCGGAGGATGCTGAGGGGCTCGGGGCAGGAGCAGCTGGCGCGGGCGGCGCGGCGGGGTTACCTTTGCGGGGTGCAGGGCAGAGCCGAGCCGAGCCGTGCCGGGGGAGGGAGGAGTGAGCCCCTCTGCAGCTGTCACGGGCCCCTGATGAATCACTATCCCGTCACTTGGCTGCCGTCCCCTGGCGCGGGGAGGAGGGAGAGAGACCTGCCGGGGAAACAACAGTTGAGCCTTCAATTTAAAGACAATATGCCTTTCAGGGGCACCGCACCCTCCTCCTCTCCCTTTGGGTTTAAAGGACAGAATTGTCATCCGTAGTGATATCCTTTCTTTAAATTAAGGCCTCATAGTAAAGTGGAGTAATAGAAGCTTCTGTTTGTTTCCCTGGTTTACAGGTGCAGAAGTCCCAAACCAGTTCAGATGTTGCTGTTTCCCCAAGCTGCAGGTAAGAATTTGAACGAAAATTGCTAACTTTTTTGAAAGCCTTCTATTGTTGGGGGTTTTTTTGAACTTCAAGCAATAAGTAAAATATTTATTCTTGTTTTGCACATTAAGCAGATGAGTAAATGCTGGAGCGTAGCTTTTACGTGTGTGCAACCAAGCCTGTAAACCGTGAGCACGTAACTTTTTCACTAAATTGCTTGAGTTTATATCTGATGCTGGTGTTTTGAACTCATTGCAATGTCATCTTCTTTTTGTGTAGATTGTTTTAGGTAGAGAAATATTTAGTGAAGGATCTATGTTTAGAAACTTGTGATAAAATTTCGGTTAAAATACCCTGAAATGACACTTAGGATATTTATGCCATTGCTGCAGGAGTAATTTTATATATAATTTTAATAGTCTTTAAAAGAGCCTAAGCATTTCTTTTAAACTGAAAAATTACTGGTTCAAATGCCTTGGGGCACGGTAACCTGTGAAGTTGCTACTGGGACCAATTACTTAGAATGATTACGTCAAATAACAATATCAAAAGTTTCTAGGTATAAAGGAACAGAAGGATAGGGTACTGCAGTCATAAGCCCCAACATCGACCAAGGGATATGTCATGGTGGTGATGACTGTTGGCCTTTTAATATAAGGCTATTGAAAGCACAAATCTTAAGTGTTAGCTGCTTTTGTGCCGCTTGAACATTTAATTTTTGCTTTAGATGGGAATTGCTCTTTTCTCATTTTGACCAAGCGACAGCTGCTGAGGTACAGCAGCGTGCTGAGGCACACTAACGCCTGTATGGATTCACTGTATGCCGGTCATATCCCTTTCCAATTGGGCACGCTTTATGTAATCCACAAAGAAAACAAGTGAGCAGACATAATAATGTTTTAATGCTGCATTTGTTTCAAAGGAAACAGAGGAACAATTAAGTAGTTTGCCAGAGTAAACACATACATCAGGAATATCTCATTCCCTGTCAGTAGATGATAGGTTTCCACAATTGCTTCAAGTGTTTTATTTGTTTTGGAGGCCCATTATATTGCCACTGAGTGGTAAATCTTGAAAAAGCAGAGTGTTAATTTGTTTTTAAGAGACTATATGTCTTCATGTGCTGGTGACTCCATCTTTCTATGTATTTTAAAAATACATGATTACATCAATTTTTTAAGTGCAGTGCTTGGAATCTAAGTTTTGTTTAGTTACAAGCTGCAGAAATAATTACAGTAGCTGGCCAGTTGTGTGGGGCTACAACATGAGTTAAGCACTGGAAAAGATCAAGTTGGGAGAAGTAGTTAATTTTTTACTAAGTGTTTCTGGGATGTTGATAAATAGCAGGCTGCATCTCATAAAGGCAGTTCCTCTGTAATCCGTGTTGACGTATGTCACTAAAACTAGTTGCATCTTGTTTTCAGGTCTATGGAAATGCAGGATCTAGCCAGCCCACACAGACGACTAAGTGGTAGTAGTGAATCCCCCAGTGGTCCAAAACTTGATAACTCCCATATAAATAATAATTCCATGACACCCAATGGCACAGAAGGTGAGCCAGCCTTTTTTTTTTTTTTTTAATGTTTCATGATTTGTTTTCTCTCCTTGTTTTGGTGCTCTTACAGTCAGCAAGCTATTTAATGTTTTACTATTTTAGGTGTTCTGTGTTTATTCATATGGTACATAAAGGCAATGTTCAATGTTTATCAGTAGTTACTATTACCAACTTTCAGCAATAGCTTTCATTACAGGTTTATGTTTCTTTTATGGAGTTTGAATGGGCTGAACGGGTAGTATGTACAGAGCTTAAATTAAAAAAAGAAAGTCAAAAAACTGAAAAGGAAGTTTAATGGTGAGAGAAGAAAAGAAGGTGTTTACAATTGCCATAGTACAAAATGAAATTTTCAGTCTTTTTGTGCTATTTTGGTATTTCTTTATGTTCTCATTTTTTGCTAGCTCCTAAGGCTATGAGAATTTTGTCAAATAGGCTAATAAAACTGAGTGTTGAAAGTTCCTCAGGCTAGCTTGCTGCTCTGATGGAGTGGCCAAAATTCAAACAGGTGTAGTAATTCAATGGGGTAAACTGATACCTATTTCTCAAGAAGCAGTCAGGCAGTTGATAAGTTATGTTTGTTCTCAGTAGAATACTAACAACAGAACAACCTAACAGCTTTGCCAGTAATATAATACATCTATAATACATATAATAATACCTATAATCAAACACAGAAGGGTTTATACAACAAGCAGCAAAAAAAATGCTCTTTCCTGTAGCATTTCTATGGCAATAGTGGGAAAGATCATACATGACATTTGACTGGCTGTGTGAACAGAGATTTGATGCATTACCAGAAAAGAGAGTCGATGCAGATTCAGTATTGCTCTTAAGTATAAATGTATAGGTAAACTGCTACAACTGTTGTAGCAAATATATGCCTTTTTTTCTTTTTTTTCCTAAGAACTGGATTGTAGTAGTGCCACCAGACTCTTTAGAATTATGGACATGCGTTGCATTTTTTCAGAAAAGGCACATGTCAATCAAACAGATGTTGTCCCCCCCCCTCAATTGCCCAAATATCTCTGTTGTTCATTGTAATTGGATTCCTTGGTAGTGGGGACAGTTTATGGGTTATCAGATTAACAGGAACTTGTGCCAGACTTGTGTGTAATTTACTTTTTGATATTGCTGTAAAGCTATTGCTTCCATCAAATATTAAGCCATTTGAAAAAAAAATACCTTTTTAAAGGGTAAATAAAGTGCTTACTGTGGTCATGTAGTTTAAGCAGGAAAATAATTCATGTCCATAAATGAGTCTTCTTCCTTTAAAATAGAAGTGTGTTGTTATATTTTTATAGCATATTACCTGGTATGTACCACATTTGGTACAGGATAAAATTGCCCTTTCAAATTAAAATTCTTCTAGCTCACAGAAGCCTTTGTTGTAAACTTCATGAGCTTTTCTACCTTCTATATAACTTGAAGGTTCTTTTGTATCACAAAAATAGGGAGTGTCCCTTGAAACACTGAAAGATATTCATCATCTGACTTGACTTTTTGTTTGACATGTAGTGCTGTGTGCATAGACTCTAAGAAATGCTTAATATTACTTTGTCAGGAAACAAGGTATATGTTGTATCTATCTATTAATGCATTGGCGTCAAGTAGAAAACAGTTTTGGAAATAATATCTCAACTTTTAGGTAGGTATCAGAGTTTATCGAAGAAAGTCAACTGAACCGTGGTAACATATTTATCTGACACTAGAACTTTCCAGTTTAAAAGAATTTGGAGTGAATTCTGCTCAGAAAGCTGTAACTTGCAATACATGTTTGCCTCCTGAGATGAAGCCAAACGGTTTTCTTTTGTTTGCCCTTTTCCCTCAGGTGACATGACCCTCCTCAGCACTGCAGACTGGCTGCTCAGCCCTAGCACACAGAGCCCTGCAGGTTTGGGTGCTGCAGGCGTGAGCACTCCGCATGCGATTTCGGATGTTGCTCCAAAAGTGTCCCGAGAGATAGCTTGTGCTTGGCTGTTCTGCTCTGAGCTCTCTAATTTGAAAATTCCTGTCTCTGATTGCTCTTAAGTGACAAAGAAGGAAAAGGTTTTCAAAGAAACTAGTAGAATAATTTATTTCTGAACGAGATGTGTTCCAAGAGACAAAATTTGTGTGTGAAGCAGATGCCTAAGGATCTGAAGGTGGAATTTTTTCTGCTAATCTGTTTTATCTTGAGAAAATGTTTTGTTAGGCTCCTTGAGCTGCTAAAGACACTTAAGAAAGACTGGAGTGAATGAAGCAAAAGCTTTCTATTTTCTTAATGAAGGGTGAAGTAAAATTATTTTTTCTGGGACTTTTGAAGCAGAATCATGCTGAGGCACAAGTGGCTGACTGTAAGGATGCAGTTGTAAGGGCTCACCAAACACCTCTTTCTAGATGCTGCAGTGTGGTTTGTTTGTTGCACATGGGGTGGAGATGTGGGTTGCTGAATCTTCATGTGTCAAATATAATATGTGAAACCAGCTTCTAGTTGCCATGCACACATTATCACTAACATGGAGGAGCCCTCCTTCTCTAGCTTAAGAGATCTTCACGTGACCGAGAAGCAGGGCCTCTAGGTATTTGCATGTTATAAATATCTTGTAAAGATATGTTAAATTTTATTTGACTATGGGTGTGATTTTGACAGGTTTCCATGCCCTGAAGCACAGGATATGTTCTCTAGATGGGGGAAGGGGTAGAAAAAAGGAGAAGGAGAAAAAATCCCTGTCCCAGAGTGAAATGGCTGCATTTCAAACAAATGTTCATTAATTCCTCTAAGGCACATTTTCAGACTTGTCTTCTATTGATGTTTTTCTGCAGAAGGATGTGGTTGGAAGATAGCTCACTTGGTGAGCTAATATTTTTAGCTTCACACTTAGCTGTAAGTTTTCAAAGCACTGAATGGGGATTTAGTTGTGTGATTGAGTCTGAATTTGGTCTCTACATGCAGCTTATATATAATAACTCTTTGTGTGCTTAATTTCACTTTGACAGAGCAAAATTCTTCTCTTGGTCAGGCAGCATAGTCTTCACTGATGGGGAAGTAACAAGGAAATTATAGACCTTGACCAGACAGAAATTTCCCAGGATTAAATGCAGAGGACTAAAATGTCTGGGTAAAGGCAATCAGAAAAAACAGTCCTAGTATGCCAGGGTGATGCTGATTATACAAATACTACAGTATTTGAGGTTTTTGCATTGTCTTTAAAAGTATTTCCACAACTTACCCTCTATTGTAGAAAAGAGCAGATGCTGGACACCATAAAAATTATGGCTCTGTACAACTTGCCTAAAAAATCTCTTAAAAAAATGACTGGAGTAGAGATCAAAATGTTCATAATTTTGCCTTATCTCTAATCTTCCTTTGTCAGTAAATTGCCATGGCGGGTTGATACTGAAGGAGTTAAAGGAACAATAACAACAGAAGCTCATAAAATTGCCATTCATTAAGTTTTATCAGACAGCTGGTGGCTATTCCAACACAGTGCCCACTTTGGTAGATACCCTTTCGAGGGGAAAGGCCATGAGTAATCAGTAAATTTGAAAGGAGTAGGAAATCTGTTTTCCATGGCAGACAACTGCATCCAGTTTCTGCCTATGGAGATCTTTACTTTTATCTTAAGACTGTAAATCAAACCTGATGGATGGCATAGAGTGAGAAACAGAAGCCTGTGGCCCATCATAATGATGTTTTATTCAACTGGAATGGAAAGGAATAGATGAGGACTGAGAGAAGGAGCTGTTATTTTCTGAGCAACTACTCTTCATTCATTTAAGGAATACAGACCTGCTACTGCGCTTTTATTTGAGTGTTCAAGAAGGAAGGAGGGAAGGCATTGTCATATCAAGTGGGAAGGGAAATGGATAACAAATTGAAGATCAGATTTTTCAAAGATACATAGAAAGGGAGGCTTCAAAGGGAGTTGGACATCAAAAATCCTTTGGAAAAAAATGATTCTCACTCTTCGAGTACCTGCTGCAACATGAGAATGAGATCTGACACAAAGGCAGTCAAAGCTTTCCACTACAAGACTATCTGATTTGTGGCCATTAAAAAGGTTGTTTTAAGTCTGGTGAACATAAATCCATCTTCGGGGTTTCAAAAAGCACTGTGTGGTATGTTTGCTGTCAAGTTGCAGTATTGGAGAATGATGAAAAAATTGTTTTCAGTATTTCCTACAGTAATGGGGGAGTAATTATAGAGAGGGTAGAGCTGGTTGTTGTTGTTATGGCATGTGATGTAGATTTCTCTAAGTAAATGATATTTCTATAAATCATATTTCTTGAAATTCTAGCAATACTTTGTAGCACTCAGAATAGTCTTTCGGTATTGCAATTAGGCAATTCACATGGGCAGTGGATGATTTTTAATTTATTCTTTTTTTTTTTTTTACATTTTTCTCATTTTTGTGTGCTTTGGGATGCAAAGTTGTGGTAGGTGATCAGACAGCGAGGAGTCTGCTTCTTTTGTTGGTTCTGTTTGGATACTAGTGCCTTTTAATTACTCATTTCTGGAGTTCCTGCTAATTATGTATGCTGAAACGTCTATACTTGTGTTTGCAATAAGGAGCTTGATGGTATGAAACTTAAAATTGATGCCTCCATATTTAGACATCCTGAAATAACAGCATCCTAAAGGTAGATGCAATATTTGCCTTTCAGTAAGGCATTAGCATCAAGAGTTGTGCATGTTGACTTCTTTACTCATCCCAGAAGAGTACAAGAGGACTGTTGTTTGGCCAGAGGCAAGAACTGCAGAGCTCCTGGGCTCCCAAAAGCAAGCTGAGGGTCTGTAGAGGCTAGTAAGAATCTTCCACCTGATGTCACTTCTAGAGGATAAAACTCAGATACAGCTGATTTTTGTGAAGGCAAGGGGCTGACTTGGACTACCCTTTCTTCCCTGCTCTTCACCTTTTTTTCCTTGCTGTATTACATTGGCTTCCTTCCAGACTCTTTGTCTTACCTGTGCATTCATTCTCCTGCTTCACCAAGAGTCTTTCTGTCCTGAGCACATGCAGCATAATGCTCTATTATTCCTCTTTCATAGGGGCTTGGCCAGTGAAATGACTTGTCCACTTCTCTGCTGACTCAGTCGAGCAACTCCTGTTGCAAGGCCTTGGGGAGGGGACTGGCTAATAAATATTGATGGACTTACTGTCTTTTCTATGTGTATGTGCATCCATTTTTGAAAGAGTCTCTATTTCAGTTTCCTCTGTAAGTTTTTCCTGAAAGAAAGGACCTCATTTAGGTGATAAGTCAATAGCAATACTGGTTGCCACAGGCATTTGAAGTAAACAAAATACTCCAAATGACAAATTACTTAAAAAAAATCTTAGAAGCACCATTATTTTAATATAATTTATTTTTGAGAACTTCTCAGAGATGTTCACAGCACATGCTGTTTCAGACTGTGGATGAAGTTTGGAGTGTGAGAGCACTCTCTGAGTGTGTGCGAGGGTCCCAGAGCTGTTTGTACGCAGGCTGTGTGGATGTGCACTTTACTGAAAACCAGCCACAACACATAGTTCTAGGGGTGGTGTCTTTCCTGTGGGACCAGCCTACTATCCATGTGTGTGTACCATTGTGTGATGCTACACAAAAATGTCATTTGAAATGCCGTGTGTCACATGCCTGGCCAGTAATACAGACGAGAAGGAAATCCAGGCCCAGCTGTCACTGTGCTCCTGCAGACGAAACAGAAGTACAATATCTTAGTCAAAGATCACACCCTAACAGGGTAGTATTTGAAGAGCCTTAGCACCTTCAGACTTGTGGCTTGATTTAGTATTTGCATTTTGTAATCTTCTGATGGATTTTCCTTGTCCCAAGTAGATAAAAAAGCATGAAACTTGGTTAGACATTGGTGTTAGCCATGTCATTGGACCCCTGTGTCACCAGGTTTGATGAAACATGCTAGGGAATTTGCTGCTGCTAGTGCTGGCTGGAGGGGAATGGAAGATACCACTATCCCTCTTTTTCCAGGTGAATTTCGCTCTAAGTCTGTCAGTCCTGGAGTTCAGACACTGGCCAAATGTAAAGCATATTTCCCATTTATGAAAAGTCACACCTACTTTGTCATTGTCCTTCCGTCTGCATGAGCTAGTCTTGTGTCTTGCATACCTAAATGCCTGAGCAGGCTTTACTTCTCCATGCTGCTCTCTTGTTCACTTGAAGACCTCTGTGTTCTCAGAAGGTAGTGAAGACAATCTTCTTTGCCCTTAATGGCTGGGCCTGTGATGTTTTGTGGCTATTTTGCCTGGCTTTAGTTTAAGAATATGAATTCTGTTCTTGAACCCTGCAAATTGTTAAACACATGCATGGTCAGATTCCCAACTGAAAAGAGGAAAAGAGAAAAAATGAAATAGTGTAGTCTATGACACTTCTCAAAAGGATTAGTTTTGGATATATGCTTCTTCCATTTGCAGAGGAGAGATACAAACATTTGTTATAATTGGACACCTGAGTGTGAAGGGATGAGAACCTTAGTTTGACTCAGGTACTCTCATCTCCCAGCTGGAGTGAATTTTAACCTATGACTGTACTTGTCAGATAAATATCCAAGTTGAATCTTGTTTAGCTGCTATGAATACTGTCCACCCTTGTCTCTATCAAGATGTTTTTGAATTCTCTTTCTGGTTTTGCACTGTAGCAGTGACACCACTTCTTTGTAAATTTACGGTTTTCACTGCCAGATGAGGAGGTATGTGGATGTTAGAGCTCTTTCACCTGGAATAAATAACATAAGAGGAAGATGAGGGTCATGGGGGTATATGTGGTAAAGCCTAAGTGTTAGCCACAATCAGAATACTGGAGAAGTTTTGAAGCCTCTCATATCAGAGGAGGGGAAAGCAGGGAACAGTCTGGGCTTGAACTAGAATGTGCTGCTTTGAGCAGGGACTTTCTTTGAAAACCATACAAAAATTTAGGCTGGAAATTACCTTCTGGTAGTTTCCAGACATTGAGATTCAGGAAGAGTTCTCTGCTTTGAGAAGCAGTAACAAGTAAGTTTGTCAGGCTTCATGGTCAGAAGCTGATGATTTGATAATCTGCGATAGAAAGAGACAATAATATCCTGGATAGGAATTAGTATAATTGAGTAACCTGTAACCTTTTTATAATTGCAAGATCCTTCACTACAAACAGAGGACTATTTGAATAAAATAATGGAAAATGTCATCAGAATTAGAGCTTCAAGGTAAAATTTTGTCTTGTTGTTAGTAAAAAATATGCTTCTAGGTGAACTTTGGGCTTCTATAGTGAGTACAGAAAGAGGATGTTGTCAAGCAAAACAGTGTGTAAATAGCAGTTGATACATAAAGTACTTAATCAAGATTTACATTCTGTTTAGTTACTACTATTTTTTGAAGATGAGACCAGCCAAAATAGGGCAAGAGATTATGTTTTTATGTATGTGTATAAACAAACTAACCACCACACTTACTTTGTTGAGTCTCTTGTAGCCCATGAACAGTGAGAGCTGTCAGCAAGGAATAATTTCATTTTGCCCACTTTTTTGTAAAATGCAAAGAATATAACATCATAGTGTTAATTCAATCTTAAAACTGCAAAATGAAAACCAATTTAATGACAGGCATGTTTGCAATATTTCTGTTGATTTAGTGTGTATGACATAGCTGTCAACAAAGATGAGTTCAGTAGAGCAAGCCTTATATGTATTTAATGTAATAAAAACAGTATTTAAAAGAGATTTTAAAAACTTACTTTTGCATGCTGGAAGGTACAAATCTTTATGAGGTATTCCTACAATTTCTGTATTAGGAATAGCCAAATAATAGGGCTCAAAATACATATTTAAAATAGACAGCATCTCATTCCTCATAACACTCTTTACTGATACATATACCAGGAACTGCATGACAAGCTGTGAACTCAGAAAGTTGTTACTTGGCCAATGAACCACATGAACTTGTGGGCTCTGGTCTGAAGTTCTCTCTCTCAACAGAGTTCAGAAACTCCCATGTAAGTAATTTTTAAATCACATTTTACTATACAGCTGACAAAACAGGGCACATTGAGTTCCTTTAGAAGAAAAATCTTGGCAATCTGTATAGCATCAGATCAGCAGTTGCGATTCTCTGAATTTTTTCCTTTTTTTCTCCAAGTTAACATTTCTGCTATTATCTGCTACTCCATTTTTTTTCTACTGTTCTGTGTGTTTTCTTACACAGTTTATTTTAAAGTCTTTTTGGAATCTCACAAGTGACTGGAAACAAAAAATAAGGAGAAAAAAATCTCTTTATTGACATACTTTCTTAAGCTCCTTGATATATAAACCAAATCTAAATCACTAGTTCTAAATAAACACTGACTTTTTGCAGCAGCTTAAGAAGACATTAGTCTGCTTCCTGAACTTTTTATTGATAATCTATTACATGAGTGGTTTGGGTGGCACTAAAACTCAGTTGTACATTGCTAAATCAGAGTCTGTCTCTAGAATTCAAGTCTGATGATTCTGCACCTCTGTAAAGGTCAGTTTCGATAAAGGAGCAGCCGAAATGGGAACTTTCCTGTGTCACTTTTCACGGTCTCTGTCACAACTGAGCATGGTCTTGGCTGTTACTGGCAAGCTTGCAATGTGTGTTGTCTAGATGTGGTAATATTCCCACTCATTTCCCAGTGTCATCTTGTGAAAGCTTAGGACACGTCACAGAAATGTGAATTGTCATGGAAAATGTGAAAAGCTGAAATCCAGAGCACCCGTAAGCAGCATGTGGCAGAGCCAGATCTGTGCTCATCCAGAGCCTGGCTTCCTTGGACAGCTCCATATGTCTCTCATCACAGATATGGATGACTCATGTGCTGCTAGGATAGACTGTGAGGCTTGTATTTTTAGGCATCCCCTTTGCAGTTCTCTTTCCTCTGTGATTCTGGGGTGAAATATGCTCCATTGCAAGTCAGTTTTGCCTTGGACAAATAAGAGATCTTTCTTTGCAGTAACAGTACATGTAAATATTTCCAACAGGTAAACCCATGGCTGTTCTCAGTTTATTTCTTTGTATAGCAAGATTTCATCCTCTTAAATGTGCTTAGGCTGATAGAAGGAAATATGCAGTAATTTTCAGGCATTTTGATTAAAGTGCTTGGGGAATTGAGAGTTTTTCAGTACCTATTCATCTTTATTAAATTCCCAACTATCTGTGACACAAAGGTTCATTAAGGTTGTGGTTGTTTCTAAAGACAGCATTCTAGGGCGCATATGGTAGTTTCTGAAAAATTATGTGTGATAGACACTTTGCAATAAATATTTCATTGTATCTGTGTGTTAGACTTCCAATATTTAGTCATCAAATGGATGGAGAATAACTTACATGCTGTGTTTTTAAGAAATACCTTTATATTAGAGTTATGGTTCAGATCATGAGCATACTTTTGGAATGAACATCGTGGCCACTTTTTCTTACCACATTCATTCCCCTTAGGAAGTCTCTTGGACTCCACTTGTTTCAAAAAAGCTGCTTTGCAGAAGTGCAGCTGATGTTCTCAAGCTGAATAACTGCTCTCAAAAATGCCCAACCTCTGGACGCTGGGCCTTCTGCCCCAACCATTTCACTTCATGAAACTTTCCTAAGTGGACTGCATTGCTTGTTAATGTAGACACAGCAGAGTTTTGTGTGCAACTAAGCATTGACCTCCAAAGTTAGCAGAAAAAAATCCTGCATGAGAGTCAAAAGAAAATAATGGACGATTAGTAAAATCTTGAGAGATTTCTTATAAGTCCCATGGAGGAGGCTTGGTGAAGGAAATAGAAATGCAGAAATAAGAATGTGGACTGACAATGAAAGGAAAGGTCTTGTGTGAAAAGGGGGAAATCCCTCTGCCTCACCCTTTCCAAGACTGGTACCAAAGGTTTCTGCTGGTGATGGTTGTAATTCCTGAACACACATGTGTAGACAAACTTTACAGAGAGTAGCTATTGGTGCCCATTTTGCATCCATGCCAAGTCAGCCCCGTCCTTGCTCCTTGGATCAGGATACTGTACTGATCTTAACATTACAGACTTTGCACTGGACTCATAGAAAGGGAAATTGTTTATTTACTTGAGGTTTTATTAAAAATCATTAATCGATTATTAATTATGAATCACCATGACCCAGGCAATAATCTCTTGGTCTCTCTTGTTTTTTTCCTCTCAGGCAGCTGTGTTATGTTGTGGGTGCAGAGGGATAAAATGTAAAAGCATTCTTTGAAGTATTTGGTGAGGACTGTGTCCTCTTTTTTTATTCAGGGTTGTTGAATATAAAGTTGGTTTTCATTTTGAGAGGAGAAATCCACCACAAGAAGAGTGTTTTACTTCATCACAAATTCTTAATTTTCCTCTGAAAAATTATTTAATTGGAAATAAAATTTGAACAGTCCTCAGAAAAAAACATTTAAAATTATTTCTCATTTTGTCTTATTCAATTTTCTGTCTTTCAAGCCTGTAAATGCTGTGTGACCTGATCTAAATGTGGATCCTTATTGTTGGGTCTGCAGGATTAAGAGGAATCAGGACAGGTGCAGAGAGTTGCATGGGGATTTCTGGTTTGTTACAGTGGCTCTTATTCCTTGGGGGCAGGAATAGCCCTCTTGATCGTCTTGTATTTACATGTAAATCATAGCTGCCACTATTTTGCATTGTTTGTATACACAGCTACATAAAATGCAAAATATCGATAGCCATGATTTAGAACGTTTTGGCAGATTTTTGTTTTATTGAGTTTGTGTTTGTAGTGAGTGTGTGTGCATGCAGCTGCAAAAATATTAGGAGCATATAGAATATTTTCTGTTTATATTTCTATAGTTAAAACAGAACCAATGAACAGCAGTGAGATTGCTACTACTACTACCACAGACGGGTCTTTAGACAATTTCTCAGGATCAGGTAAGAAATAAACAGAAGTTTCAAGCTTAGCATTTTCTAAATTTATTATTTTCATATCCCACATGGTCTAAACCTGTGCACCTTTCTTAAAAAGCCTTTTGTACTTTCCAGCTTATGCCTATTTCTGTTCATTTTAGTCTAAGTCTACAGGAGTTTTCCCCAAGTAAGGAGCATTACAGTATCAGGCTTATTAATGTCCATTGGTGTCTTTGTTGAGAGTCTCACTAGGGAGTATTCTGGCACAGAGTAATTACTTTTTGTTTTCTGTGAGTAAACATACATGTCTTTGTGATTATTATTCTAATTGAGGGGTAGGCCTTCCTCACTTATTGTAATTTATTATTACCAAAGTATTCATTCTTTTGTCAGGCTTCGTTTCTTAGAGGAAGCCAAAGGCATGTTAGCTTCTGACATACAGGATACAGGCACTGTGAGAACAACCTAAGGTGTTTGCTCAGTTTTGCACACCTGTGGACTAACTGTGGTATTTCTAGCACATTGGTTTTACGGTGCAAATCAAATCAGAAAAGGTTTTAATAGTACATTGCAGGATTACATTTCCATAGTAGCAAAATTTGACATCTCATAACCAGTCAGCCTCCTGGTAGCCAGCCCTTTCCTGGTCTTGTCACAGCCTCCATTTTCTGCACAGGCTGTGGAGTATGAAAGCATCAAGCTTGAAAGCCCAAATAAAGGTTTCTAAGGCATTCTCTGAAAGAAGAAAATGTGGCGTGTATCTAATAGTAGCTACGTACATCTGTGATCTGAGTAAAGGTTGGACATTTGGTATATCTGCAGCCCCATAGGCCACAGAAAAGAAAAATTATCGTGTGTAGAAGGCCCAGAAAGAGGCTCTCTGCTTCCCTCCCGGAGTGTAAAGATGATGGATTTTCCCTGTAGCTGGCCAGGAAGGGGGTAGCTGGTGAGGAGTAATTACGCATGCCTTGTTTATTTCCAAGCACTTAGCAATAAGGCCTGTTGTTTCTCGGGCTGTCTGATTTTACAGTAGTCTCATAACCCGCCGCTGACCCTTTCCTGGCAAAGGCTTCCGAGCCCACCTTGGGACCTCAAGGAGAAGTGACACCCAGACAGTAACCAGAGAGGGAAGGGCTCCCAAAAATATTGCCCCGAGCAGAGTAGGCCAGCAGAGCTGCCGGGCTCTGAGGCTCTGAGCAGCACCCAGAAATGCTGACAGGAATGAGCTGTGCTGGTGGGAGGCTCCGTGTCAGCAGCGCTGCTGGGGCTGCCCGGGGAGGGGCTCTCAGTGCAGCCTCCTCTGCTTACATGTTTCACCAACAGCATCTGCACTTGGACATCCTTATGCAGTACTGATTTGAAGGGCTGAAAGCATTTTAGGCAGCAGATAAGGTGGAAGAAAATAGGAGTGTAATAAGGTAATACATAGCATGTATTAGGAATTATTTTTTTTAAAAAAGAGGCGCGTGCTCTGAAGCGGGCCATATGTTTTCAATCGAGGCACGCATAAAACTCCTTCATAAAATGTAGGTCTTAAAAATTCTAAAAGTTAATAAAATGTTGCACTTGAGATATCAACAATCCTTTGAAAATATGAAGGGAAATGTTTCTATCAGGAAATAGGTTGTTTGCATTGAAAATGTTGCCTGTGTGCAACCAAAGAATAAACTATGGCTCAGGAATTGTACAAAGGGGCAATTTAGTATTTGAGATTTGCAATCAAGATTTTAATGTTAAGCATTCCTGTATAGTTCCTCATAAAATATTATTTTCTATCTAAGGTATCAATGATATTTGAATTTAATTAAAATCTTGTTAATACTCTGAAATTCTATTAGGAAAAATAATATTTATCTTTGGTGTGTGTATTTACACTTCTGTATGCTTTCTTTTCTCCTTGGTGCAGCAATTGGAAGCAGTGGTTTCAGCCCAAGACAAACACACCAGTTCTCCCCACCACAGATTTACCCTTCCAAGTATGATATCTTTTTAAAATAATAATAGTAGTAGTAATAATAATAACTGGAATAGGCAGATTTTAACCTCATTTAAAATAATAATTGAGTCCATCTGTTAAGCCATAATTTAAACCGCAGCAGCTTCTCGAGAAAAAAATATTTTTTTAAATGCTAAGAATGTATTTGAAAAATATTTGTAAAGTTCTTATTTCCCTTATTCTTTTATTATTGATTTCTTATTGTTTTGTCTCTTAAAGTTTCTGTTGTCTAGCACAGCCTATGATTGTGTGTTAATGAAGCGGGAGGATTATAATAAGGCTAAAAATAAGTGCAGGCATGTCTGTCTGATGCAGTGTCTGTCCTATTTTCTGTCATTTGTAATCAATAGCAGACCCTACCCACATATTCTCCCTACCCCATCCTCACAAACGATGGCTGCGTACGGGCAGACACAGTTTACAGCGGGAATGCAGCAAGCCACAGCCTACGCCACCTACCCCCAGCCCGGCCAGCCCTACGGAATCCCTTCCTATGGTAAGAAATCACCGCCGTGCTCTTTTATCCCCGAGGTAAATGTCTTTTTAGAGCGAGGTTGTGTGACCCTTGGGTTAGTACTTAGTGGGACAACTGTGCTCTAGAGCATTTCTTGTGGAAGACTGTTAATTTCCCCACCTTGGAATGAGTGTTGCTTAACTCATGTATTAAAGAGATAAAAAGATACTCAAGGAGATTTTGGGATCAGGAGGAGAGGTTCATTAGCTTCTTGTTGGTGACATCAAAAATACAGCAGTGAAATGGGAAAAGAGATCTTGGGGCTTCCATGACATAGGCCCAGCCCCTAGAGACTTGCTCAGGGCTCTGCTCCCCAGCAGTGTGTGAGGTTACATCGGGATGTAAAAGTTGGAATTTCAGCTGATACAGATTACTAGAACCCAGACGAATTTGCGAGGCTGTGCTGATTTTCAGCAGGCAAAAAGACTGATGCAAAAATGCCTCCATTAAAAAAAAAAAAAAAAATCTCACTTTCCAATGTTTTAAAACTCCCTGGAGGTGAAAATTGAGGTAAATTGCCACTAAAGCTCTGTCTGCCTGATGAAGGAGATAGTACTAAGTAGCAAATATTTCCCAAAAAATTTAATTTAAAAACAAGCTGCCATGGGTGAGACCATTTTCCTGCCAGACTGTCTGCTGGCAGACCACATAGCAGTGCAGCAGCGAGGATGCATTATTAGAAAATAGGTCTTATATTCCTCAGGGGGAATATATTAAAAATATACAATCCATATGCTTTGAGCAGTATATTTGTAAAAATACATTCACATAATGTAAGTTTTATATCAAAAGGACAGAACTCACCATACAAGCTGTTCACTTTAAAACTGTTAAAAGTTTTAAGTGCAAAACTGGTGAATCTCTCATCTTGAAGTCTGCAAGTTGAAAATCCACTGGATCTCAAGTATATCCTGTGGCAGATTATGGTGAATACTAGGTAAAAGAAATACATTATTTTTCCCCTTACTTTAAAATAGGTTTCTAAGTACAGATTGAATGTTTCAGTTTCAGTTCAAATGCACATATTTTAAACTTAAACTATGAGATGGGGAGTCTTGGACACATGCACAGACATACACATACACATACACACACACACACACACACACACACACACACACACACACACGAGCTCCTGTTGCTGATGAGAGCTTGTCTGCTAATTCCATCTGGACCAGGTGGGATGATAACAGACAACCCTTTTCCCCACCCTGCTTTTGTTGACCTGTTTCTCCTGTGGACACCTCGTGTTTGTATTTGGCTGATTGCTAGGCTTGGGTAGCCCAAACAGTGACTTTTTTGTTTTTTGCTTGGTTCCTCTGGATTAAATCCTGACCTCACTGAAGTCAACTCTAAAATTCCCACTGACTTCAGCCAGGCCTTGATTTCACTACTTGAGTTTAGCTGTCTCACTGTCGTCGGAGCTGTAATTGAGTGTTGCTTTACTTGGCAACTGCTTGTGGGGGTTAACATGCTTGCCTGCTCTTTTGTTTTGGTTTGGTTTTTTGCCTAGCCCGTCCCCCATGCCTAGGACTTCAGATAAATTTGCAGTGTTTTACACTGCAGAGCTACTTTTGGCCACTGAAATCCTCAGCTCCTGAGCCAAGACAATTTTTATGTGTTTTATTCTTTTATTCTTTTTTAGACTTGTGCCTTGTGAGTGGTGCTAAGGTGCACCTTGCTGATGTATTTTATAGGAGTAATATTTAAAAGCAAATAACTATTAAAAAGTTTTGGGACTTAACATATGCTTTTGCATATTTAAGGCATGCCATGTAATCTATGCTCCCAAGTGAAATTGGGGAGCATTAGGACACTCATTTGCAATAAGCAAGAACTGAAACCTTGCTTAGAGACAAAATTCTACTCTTTGATCTGCAGTTTAGACCCCGTGTACCCTCTGTCTTGCCTGTCTTTCATCCAGGCAGAGATCTTACAGCAGTATAAAGGGAGAAGACTTATGCCTATGTGAAAGGGAAAACTGAGTTGAGGCCCCTTTCTTTTTGTTTCTTTTCTCTGGGTCTACTGGAAGAAGGAGTATTCGTGAGTTTCTGTATCAGCCTGCCTCAAGTTTTCTCTCTAGAGTGGAGTTTGGGAAGGTGCTGTCTCAACTGTAGCCTCTTCATTTTTCCAGTCCCCCACCTCCACAGCCATGCAGCCATGCAGGCAGGAAGGGGGGTGGAGGGGAATGCCATTGACAGCTGCTGCCCTTGGGCTCCTGGCTCTGCTTCATCTGCAAAGCCCCTGAGGAGGCTGGAGAATTTCCTGAAGCTCTTTCCTCCTACCTGCTCCAGCACCAGCATCTAGCAAAGGCTTTGCTTACCAACTCCCAGACCCTGGCAGTCCTCTTGTGTCACTGTCCCTTCACACTTCCTTGGGTACATTAGACTTGGGAGAAAGGGTGCATCAAAGTTTCATGAGTGAAGGCTTTCTGGATGAGAGCAAGTGTGAGAGTAAGTCCCAGGAGATGAAAGGCACTTCATAGCATGGAGGTTTGCAAAAGGGCATGTCAGTGCCAAGTTGTCTTCACTCAAGTGGCATCCTCCTACTGCTGCTTTTGATCATCTCCTCCTGCTCTGTCTGAGATGGAGAATTGGATCAGGCTGTTAAAGGAAACTTAGACTAGAAATGTAATGCTTGATTTAGTTAAACTTTCTCTAAGCCATATTTAATCAGCAGTTCAGAAGTCCTTAAACAGATAACAAATAGGGATTGTTGATACCAAACCATCCAGAGCAGGAATTTCCCCTTGGGAATGAGGTGTCAAGATTCATCATTCGAACTGCTTAGTTGTAACGTGAAATAGAAGAATCAAGTAAGCATCAGGGAAAAACAAGCAAACAGGTTTAGCTCAGCAGTTAGAAGGTCTGGGAGAAGGAATTAAGGTTAATTAATGAGAAGAGTTGAAAAATTATTACTTAGATGGTAGAAAATATGTTGCCGTTTGTGTATGAGGAGGTATTGAAGTTTTGCCAACAAAGTAACTTCTGAGCCCTCTCCTACCTTGAAACATTGTTGAATATTGTCTAAAGAAAAATCCAACTAGGAAATGGATTTAGATTAACAGTAATTTTCAAAGGAATGTTACTAATTCACACTTAGTTAATCCAGTTCAAATATTGTTGGTTTCTGAATAATGAGGTATCACTGACTGCCACAGTGAAACCTAAGAATATTGTATCACTTTTCTATTACTTTGGCTATAATTATTTTTAAATGGTAGTTCATGTCTGGACAACCTTATAATTAAAACTAAGAGACAGAAGCTGAATTGTGTGCATTTCCTCAGTATTTTGCTTGCAGGTATTTGCTTGCTCATTGCCTTACAAATTGAGGAAAGAATCACTGAAACTGGGCAGCAAGTTGTTCATTGATTAGACTTTGGATTCTTTTATAACTAAATTTAGAAATGAGAGAGTAATGTGGTGTGTAATGGATTTCTCTGTCAGTGCAGATTAATGACTCTGCTATGTTTTTCCCAGTTCAGGAGATTGCTTCAGGAATAGTTCCTGTCTCTTAGGTGCTTATTTGTTAAGAACTGAATTAGTTTTTAATTACCTTTGAAAAATCATCATTGCACTTAATACTGCTAGTTCTCTTTATCCACTTTTAATTCTTTAAAAAATAATTCTTGGAGCTGTGTAATTTTCATGTAGGAATAATATACAATGCAATTCTCAGTTATATTGCTAATGGGTAGATGGCAGGAGAGCTTGGCTATGCTATGCTTCATTAAATTCATATAAAGTTGCTAATCTACCTCTGTGTAATGTCAGAATATATGGAAAAGTTTGCCTCTGGCAAAGGAAAGGAAAAAAGGAATAATGCAACTTCCTGTTCATGTATAAATTTCTTTTGCAGTTATTGGAAACACAGTTTTGAATTTAACCTCTCCCTGGTGAACTTCAGTTTTCAGTGTGCTTTTAAACTGCCCTTACCCTATTAATTTGTGCATGCTCTCAATATTTGTTCTCTCAGGCAATAGTAGATATATGTTAAAATGGCTGTTAATTAAGTGATTTTATTTTCCATCCCTGTTTGAATATGAACAAATAGATTTGCTGTCACTAACTGATTTAGGTGCATTGTGGNGGCAGGCATCAAGACAGAAGGTGGATTGGCACAGTCACAGTCACCTGGACAGACAGGATTTCTAAGCTACGGTGCCAGCTTTAGCACACCTCAACCTGGACAGGCTCCCTATAGCTACCAGATGCAAGGTCTGTATAAACAGATATTACCATTAATTAGATGTAGCTAATGCTATGGTGGGGCTTTTTCCTCCTTGTTTTGTTATATTCCTAGGATAAAAATGAATGTTTGCTTGAGCACTTAACTCTGGTTTTATTGCAGTTGGAGATGAAATGATGATTGCCTTTGCTGAGAGAGCAACAGGCCAGCTCTCAGCAGTTTGGAAGATCCTTTGCTTCATTAAATTTTAAATAGTGAAGTGTTCTAGTATTATTACAGTAAAAAAAGTATCTCTGGATAGCAGTAGTTTACCAAATAGTGAATGAGACAAAGCTAGTCCTGTAAAACGTGACAGGATTATGAATTTAGGAAGTGCCAAATATAATTTGACACCTGAGTGTGTTCAAGGAGGGAGAAGAAGATAAAAGTACCTACTGCAGCTGTGGAGGTAGCTAAGTAATGACTGAAGTCTGTTTCTTTGAAGTCTATTTAAAAGCTGAAACTCTTTGTATATGCAGGCTATTATTATCAATTATATTTTGTAGCTGTACTTTCCTGTTTAGTTTACTTAATGTCTTTCCACCTTGTTCTCCCAATTCCTTTTCCCTCTTCTGTATTGAGAAGTTACTGGGTGTGCCAGGTTCAGGATTGTTCACCACTTAATGGATATTTTAGAAAATCTTTGTTTACCAGAAATAGCTAATTTGGGATGTCTGCTTCAGGCCTTTTCACACCTGACTTTGGCAGTAGATATCAGGTGTGTTGCAGATTTTGGGATTGTTGAAATAAGACATCAATCACAGAAAGGGACCACATTGTTTTATAAGTTTAACACCTTTGTATATTATCAAGCTCAGTCTAAACTGTGTGCCACCAAGTAAACACTCCATGAAATGTTGTGAGGCAGAAGTGCTTTCAGAGACTAAGTGAATAAGATTTTGCTTTTGTTCCACAGCTTTAAGGATATATTGATCCAGTCCTTTGCTCAGACACAAGAGAGATGTTTTTGTGTGGCATTTTTTTAATCTCCTTTTGAACTGCGTGTTGAGTAGCTTCATAGAGCAGTGACCATCTGACATCTGAAATATTGCTGACTTACAGTATACTCTCACAAGCAAGAGGGACAGGACCAGAGTAGCACATGGATTTTCATCCGCATGCTGGATAGTGATGATCTTCTTCTCATCAGAGTAAATATAACCAAACAAGGTTACTGGTTTTGCTTTCTGCAGGCAGCTACACAAAAAACGCAGACAACAAACACACCTCCACACCCACCTTCGCCCCAAAAAATCCTACCTCTCTGTAGGAGAGAGCTCAAAATGCTTGCCAGCAGTGGCTAAAATGAACTACTGAATCAGCATTTCAGCTTTTAAGCAACTGATAATTCATGGCCACTGGGAAATAGTGTTGTTGAAAAATCATGTCTGTGCTGCCTATAATTTCTATTGCAGTAGTGCCTTCATGCCACAGTCATATGCTGGGATCCTGTTGTGTTAACTTCTATAGGCAACTAAAAATGTAGTCCCCATAGAAGTTGGAGGCTAAAATTAAATACACAGGCTAGAAGATCCTAATGAGACAATAAAGCTGACACTGTTCATGTATAATTAACAGTTGGCACCCCATACTGGTTATCTAACAGATCTAAAGTTGTTTTTTGTAAGATATTGAGCAGAGGGATGTCAATAAAAAGGGATTTTAGGCAGGACAGGGAAATAGTTTTACAGATGTCTATGGGAAACTCAGTCAACAGAGGGAGGAAAGAGGGAGCAGCATAGGATAACAGAGTGAGTGCTTGAAAAATCTTAAGTGAATGATGTAAGTAGTGTGAATGCTGGTGTTAATAGTGTGAAGTTAGTACTCTGTCAATAGACTGCAGAGAGTCTGCCATAAAGGGCATTGCTTTTATTGTTTTGCTATATGTAAAGTATGTGTAAGATCAGAATTGTCAAGCTCAGCAAAGGGTGACAGTTTTCAAGAGATGGGGCGGTAAGATCTTGGAAAGAATTTCAGCTGTATACTTTGAGAGGCAAGGACCTTAACATATTCTACAAAAAGAAATATATTTAAGATGACCAAGTTGTGAAGCTCTAATAAGAAATGGATCAGAAGCATTGGTTTAATGATGGAATTGTCTGCAGGGCATAGGGAGGAGGGGATCTTAGCCTGGGTTCTGCACTAGCTGTGCTGTGCCTGGGCTGAGAGCTGCTCACCTGTGGAAGTCAATGGATCATTGACAGTCTGGCTAAGGCAGAAGAGCCACAGGTCAGAGTTGGAGGGTCCCTGTGGTGTGAATGTCCTTTTTGTTTTGCTCATAAACAGGAAAGTGTGTGGGTGAGGGAAGGACTGGTCTGCAGAAACCTTAGAGACCATAAGAATGGAAATAAGGAGAATATTTCAAATGAAAGGACTGGTGGAGTCATTAGTTGCTAAGTAGAAAAGAATCACATTGCTGAACAGGTCTTTCTTGCAGTTAAATGTTTGACAATATATGTCTTGATAATATTTTCATTAAGTTAACTTTTGTATTTGAAACAACTCTAAATTGACTTAATTCTCCCTTTTGATTGAACAGCTGCTAAAAGTAAACAGTAACATTTGTTTCCCTTTCCCGATTTAATTTTGGAAGGAGAACCTTTTCATAATTTCAACTATTATTTAAGGACAAAATTGATTCTCATGACAGAAGACCAGGTTAGTTCTGCTGCTGTTCAGTTGTTTGTGCAGAAACCTCCAGAGAGGAAAATGAGTTTATTCTGGCTTTTCCCTCTAGCAGTATATGGGCAGGCTGCAGCCTCAGCCTTGTCATGGCCTGCAATGGCAGTTCTTCATCTCCTGCGTGCAGCTGCTGAGCTGCTAAATGGGGATAATGGATGCCACAACCTACTGCACAACGGAGCATTACATGACAGCGCTCGAGGCCCTGCTGGCATTCCTGCCTGCAACAAAGGGGATTTCCTAGTGGCCTTGCAGTTGTCCTGCTCATGTTCCCTGACTGGGGTTACCTCGCTCTCCAAAGCTTTGGAGTTAATTCTGGTTCCTCTCCCTGGGATGGATGTCTCCCTGCAATGTAGAGACGCTGCCTCGCGGTGCGTGTGCAGCCAATTAAACCCAGTGCTTTTCCTGACCCTGCTAAAATTACGGTGCCATTAGTCACCGAACAATAGTGGGGGGGAGAGGCTGCCAGCTTATGAAAATTATAAGGAGAACTGCTGCCTGTGACTCCTTGCTAAGTTTATTCTGGAAATTGGATTTTTGTTTGTCACAAATTTATAATCTCACTAAGGGAGGGTACATACGGGAGAGGGTGAGAAGGGGACTCAGGCGGTTCTGTCACCCATCTCCCCACTCCCCTCCCTCCCCCAACTTTATTTAATGAGTCTGTTCCTTAAGCTGTTTTTCATATAAGTTGCTTCATAGATGTTGAAAGACCACTTACATGACTAATGGCTGTGGGAATGGGCCGTCGTTCCTATATTGGTGCAGTTATGAGGATTGCACAGTGAGGATAAATGGAGTGGAGAAGGGCTGGGGGAAATAACAAGGCAAGAACTCCATTTGCAAATGTCTTATTTGAGTCTCTTTTGATTGTGATAAAAAGCATGGCTTTTACCCTCCACCCGAGTACCCTACCACTGGAAGGGTGTTAGGCCTGTGATGAGCACTAGCATTGTTTTAGTTACCAAGGCTGTGATGATAGAGAATAACTATCTGATTGGTTTGGGAATTCAGCCGTAAAAAAGTAAACGTTAAGGTATTTGGTTATTATTATACAGTATAAAAATATTGTGCTGGATGGCTAAGCAGTTACTAGGACAACAAGGGGGAGTTTGCCAAGGATTTTTAAACACTGTAAGCAAACGGAAGAAACCTTGAGTTTAAATAGCCCATCTGGCCGTCTAAGGCTTTCCCAAGAGAGCTGCACTAAACTTCTGCCACATACATTGTACCCTGATGATAGACATAGCCCATGGCAAGGAGATTGAGCTAGGAAAGCAAATGGGCTTCTGTGGCCAGTACACGGGGGAGGACCTTACCCGGTGCCTGCAGCGGCACAGGGCGCGCCCCGAGCCTGGAGCGCGCCCTGGTCCCAGCAGGGTCCGGCCGCCTTCCGATGCTGACTGGAATTCCCAGCTTTAATGTGGGTCAGAGCTCTTTGCAAAATAGACCTTTGACCTGCAATTTACAGCTTTTATCACATTTTAAAGCTATGTAGCCAGCCAACAGAAGGCCGTAAATCTCTCATGTTTTGTAGTTATTCTCATTTTTGTGTTTGCTCAGCTAAGGCAGGATAGCGGCTCTATGCCATGTTATGGCTGAATATTTAAAAAACAACTTTCAGAATCATGAGCATTTTAAAAACAGCTTCAGGCCTGTAGCTTTGGGTGGCCCACAGAGCTGTTTCTGAGAAACCTGCTTCATGTTTGTTACGGTCTAGGAGACCCTTGCCCCTCCTCCATAGAAGCCAGTGCTGACCATGAGATGAAAGAGAGAGATCTGCATGTTAGTGTGTGTGTGTCTTTGTCTGAGAGGAAGAGATGCTGGCTGGCATGTAATTACTTTTCTCATTTGCTCTTGCAAATTATTTCCCAAACTTTCTGAGGGAAGGTAATGTATGCCTCAAACAAAGTCTGGAGTTTTTTTCGACTTAAAACTGTGAGAGGCCTTTTATATCTTTTTAGAGTGGCTCAAACTGTGCAGCATTAAAACCTGGGTTTGAATGTATTACTGCATTATTCAAAACACCCTACAGAAAAAAGAAGAGACACAGTGACTTGTATTCTTCCACCCAGAGCACTATTAGAAATAAAATATAATTTCAAAGTTTTGCAATTTAAAATATTTTTCAGCTGTATTTTGGCTTTTGTGTTTGTTACAGTAAAAAAAAAATCTGTTTTCCAATTTTAAATTAAATTTAAAACATGTTTTTCTCATTAGTACTGTTTATCTGTACTATTTGCTAAACTTCGATGTCAATTCTACTGCTGAAGTAATCTGATTTTAGTTCACAGGATTAGTAGCATCTATCAACAATCAGAGATTTTGCACTAGTAGAAGCTAGAAATTTTTACAGTCATTTCATACCCTAAGTTTAAGCTTTATCCTTTACTCCCGCTGCTGTTGGACTTACCTACTTCTTTGAGGCTTAACTTGTAAGTGCTTTTAGTAACTTTTGCAGTCAAAACATATAAATATTTTTCCTTCTGACATCTTATAGCTAGGATACCTATTGCTTTGGTGTTTTTTTGTTTAAGAAAAATAAATAGCTCACAAATGTCCTTCAGGGTCTGTAGTAAGTATGGACCCCTGCCTTCATTCTGTCCTCTCTGAAGTTGCAAGAAATCGTGCTTCTCCCAATGAGTAACCTCTTTTTGGATTTGGTTGTTAATTGAGTTGTGTCAGGTACATCAGAGGATTGGTGCGTCTCTGTGCCTGGCTCCCTGTTGATTTTCATCTCTCCTTGTCTCCTCTGCTCACCTGCAAGTTTTTTCCCAAGCTCTCTCTATATCTTTGCACTGAGGCAGGTTTTGGAGGTGAGGGAGGCTGTAAACAACCTGCACACTTTAATAACCTGCACTGACTGGTGCTGTCCTGCTGGATGAGTTCAATAGGTTACCTCATTACAGACTTTGTGGAGGCTTATGTAGCTTCACCCTGTGCATCCATATGTCTCAGCTGGTGGCTGTGTCACTCCTGGGTTATAACCAGAGAGGGCAAGACAGGTGAAAGGGGCTTGCTGTCCTTTTAGTGGAACAGCCCTTTCAGTGGAACAGCTTAATACCCAACTCAGGTTGGGTATTAAACGAGAGCCCCGTCCGTCTCTTTTTGGTGGTTCATGAAAGCTGGAGGAGGGAGATGAAGGCAGTAATACAGTTTCTGGGCTAAATTCCATCTTGGGTCTCCCTTCTCAGAGAGGTACTTTTTTTCTCTTGTGTCATGCCTGGTACATTTTGTCAAAAGAAGAAAGGCTTGCAGCCCAAGGTTGTCTCTGATGGATTAGTGAGTCTTAATGACCTTGCAGTCAGACTGGGCTGAGAGGACACAGTTCTCAAAGGTGGGAGGAGAAACAGATCCACCATGCTTTCATGAGGGGAGATAGTGTCTCTCTGGACAAGGCTTGCCCTTATTGTTCAACAGCAGCAACAACAACAACAAAATAAAGAAACCCTCATTACTTCCACAGTGCTGGGTGTTATTCCTGGGGTGCCATAACCTAATTTTCAATCAGAGTTGAGGTCAGTCCAAAATTCCACTCTAAATTTCAAGGGTTTTTTTTAATTGCAATAATGAAACACAGAGTGAACTATGAATTACCACATGTATTAACATGTTACAGAGCTGAATCAGTCAACATATGGTAAATATTACATATATGTCATAATGTTGTGGTATAATCATGTGATAGAAAGTATTTTCCAATATTTTGTTTTAGTAATTCACATAATTTTTCATTTCATTTCAGGCAGCAGTTTTACAACGTCATCAGGAATATATGCAGGAAATAACTCACTCACAAATTCTACTGGATTTAATAGTTCACAGCAGGTAAATTTGTAAATAGGAGTTCAGCAAACTTTGGCAAACTTTGAGTTCTCATCCACTGAAAAAATGTAGCCCTTAAATAGCTTGTTGAAAGAAATTGTCATCCTTTCAAGTTAAGCTAAAGTTTATAAATATTTTTCTTCAATCTGTCATCTTCCAGTACTAGAACTAACTGTCTGAGGTTGATGATCTTATTCACACATCTTCAGCAGTGTATCTAATAAACAACTTGTATGAGAAGACGTACTAAATTATGTGTAATTTAGATTTTGTTTTATTGCCTCACAGTTTTAGGTCCTACAGCATCCAGTCCAGGAAGCATACATCCACAAAGTCTGACGTGTGTTTGTAGTTATGTTTTGGAATTTATACTAAAAAGTAGCAAAACTTTGATGGACTATTCAGTTGCTTTTTTGTCTTGCAGGAATATCCCTCTTACCCCAGTTTTGGCCAGGGCCAATATGCACAGTATTATAATAGCTCACCATATCCTTCACATTACATGACAAACAGCAACACCAGCCCTACGACACCCTCCACAAATGCAACATACCAGCTTCAGGAACCACCATCTGGCATCACCAGTCAAGCAGTTACAGATCCTGCAGCAGGTAATTACATAGATTTTATGGTCCCTATGAGGCACGTTTTTGTAAGTTGAAAGGGGATTGAATTGGATTTTTTTTGTGTAGTCGTTGATTTTTTTTATTATTATTTCTTAATCCTGAGCCTGTGGCATATCTTGGGCAGATTTTAACAGAAAATAGACTAAAGAAGAAAGAGGATCAGTAAAAATTTTAACGCTTATCTGGAACACAAGTTGTTTGAATTAATTTGTAAAGTGTTTGTGTTAAAAATTGCATGGTATGGGTCTTTACAGTGAACACGAATCTGGTGCTTTTTACCTCTGTATTCATTAAGATAAATCCCTTTGATTTTTCTTAAATAAAATTAATATCAAGAGGCCTTCAAACCATAACCCAGCTCTCTATTTGAAAGAAAGCTTTGGAGTTCTTTATTTCAGAGGACCTAATAATGCTTGCAATGAAGAGTTGAAATTGCACAAGTGTTTCCATTTTAAGAAAAGATTTTCAGTGGCTTATTCTTTTTCCCAGTCATTTTACCTTTCTTGGTGGAATTTGGCAGTCTTTCACTAACTGAGATATTTTTTGAACATTTATGCCAAACTGCTCCAACTGTTTTTGGCAATGTGGGATGAAAAGTACTTTCCTCATTATTAAAACAGTTAAAATCCATTTTTTTAACAGATCAAGCATGTCAGTCATTAGTAGGTGGCAGAAGTATGAAGTGTGTCAGAGAGGAAGTCCAAGGTTGCAGATGTATTTTTCAGTAATGCAGGAAGAAGCAGTTATGATTTGGAAGTGGTATCAGGTGGTTTTGTTTTGGACTTCTTTGGGATGAGGTTGGTTTTAGTTGTCTTGAAGCACTTAATGAGACTGATCTTCCATGTGCCATGCTAAATTTTGCTATAATTTACTAGGCCTCTGTTGCTTTTCTGCATGAGTGTGTACCTGATAGAAAATGTTATGCAGTGTTGTCTCTTTTGAGACATTTGCTGTGAGTAGGGAAGAAAATACAGCTGGTGTATACATTTATGTACACGAGGTCATGTGTGTGTACTGCATTTGAGAAAGGAATCTTTCTAAATACATGAGTGCTAATTGGGGTCTGTGGCATTTAGATATGAGTGCATATTGATGTCTGCATAATTATCCTGCTTTTAACTTTTTACAATATTTTTGCTTTCGTTTTCTTGTGATTTTGTTTGCTTTTCTTTTCAAGTTGGAAGCAGTTAAGTTCCTCTTAGCCCAAAACCCTGAGGTGATCAAGTTTTAGCTGTTATCAAGATACTAAAATTGAATCATTGCATCGTCTGCGTCTAGATCTTTTGCAAAATATTTGCATGTATTTTTCTAAAGTCATTGATCTTTACTATAGCATTTCCTTCCTAAAAGCTATAGTAAATATGCACATGAAGAGAGGAGGTATATTTTTCCCAAGCTCAAACTTAGTGGCTTAAAGGCTGTCCTCCTATTTAAATAATTTTCGGTGCTCTGTAAGCCTGAACAGAGCTTTTCTCAGTTCCTTTTTAAGAAGTCTTTCTTTTCTCCCTCACATCTTTCATATTCTTGTTATGTCAGTTTTGTCTAAAAATTTGAAAGAATTTGGTGAGCTTTCTCATGGATGTGTTCTGCACATAATCCTTTTTCTAATTTGTTATTTAATGTATTAAAAGCTCTACATCCATGGATGCCCTACCACTGCTTGCTTAGCCCTTGCTAAGCAACTGCACATTGGGGGACTGCATTGCTGGGACTGGCATTTCTTTTCCCAAGACATTAAGCTTACTGATTAAACAGTTCTGAAACTGTTCCTTCTAGCAGTTTGCAAATAACTACTCCTAATGTTGGTTATCAACTCTTAATGGGGTTACCATGGGCTGGGTGCCTCTACTAGAGGCAGAGGCACATTTAGGAAAGTACCTGCTATGGATCACTCTATTAAAAGGAGCTGATGAAAGTCTTCTCCATCAATGTGGTTGCAATCAGCAGAAGCTATAAAGCCAAATTTCTCCATTTTTCTTTATACAGTTTTTTTATTTATGCAGTCAAGTTAAGGTCAAGCCTATTTAGGTTCCTTCAGTATTGACTGGAGAGAGAGGAACACTTCCAATTAGAGTTCAGTTTAACAACAGTCTTAACCCTGAGATGCCTCTCCATTGGTATGAAAGCAGTTTGAAGTGGCCAACATACCTAAAGTGCTGGCTTCCTAAGGAAAAATTAGGCAAGAATCTTTTGCTGCCTCACAAACCTTCATTGCTGGTAGAAGGGAAGGAAGGACCCACCAGTGAATCCATTGCTGTGCTTGGCATTTCTCCTTGGACAGTGTAAATCGTTGTACTTTTATCTTTTTGAGGTTTATTGCTAACCATCAGATGAGCTCATACACAGTCTGCTTGGAAGACAAAGCAAGGCTGGGTGCAAAGAAAAGAGGGATCAACATGTAGGAAGGGAATGCTGGTGGAGTGGGGACGGGTGGAAGGCATATTCAACAGAAGGAAATTCACAGTTGGGTCAAAAACATAGGACAAAAGAGCAAATTAAACAATTTTTTTTTACAATTAGTAAAATTTCTGTAGGGTGTTTTGCCACATCTGCTCAAGTTAGACTGCTGATTCTTTACCACAACTGGAATGCTTCATATGAGGGATGGTGGGGAGCAGTGCAGAGCCATCACATTTAGAAGGATGGGCTCCAGCTGCTGAATTGCAGCTGTCTATCCTTAGACATCTTCTATATTTAAAAAAAACACACGTAATCCATGTGGTTATGAACTATGCCAGGACAAGCACAGAACAGTTTTCAGACTTTACAGAGGCACCAGAATAATTTGACAGACATAGGTGGTTTCTATGAATTTGGGCCAATAAGTGAAACAGAAGAGTCTGGTAAGAAAAATGTGAAAGGGAGAAAGTAATTATGTGCTCTTCTGACATTTTTAGTAGAGTTTTGCAGACTCAGAAATCTCAGATAATTTCACTTGAAATATGTTTAATTCCTTGTCCAAATATAAAATAATCCTTTTATGGTTTCCCTCAGTTACTAGTTAAATTTCAAAGTTTTTGCCATGCAATCCAGAACATGCAGGGATTTTTGCAGAAAAAAACCTGAGATTTACCCAGTGTTTCTTCTTTCTCTTCGCTTTCAGGATTTGAAACTTTCTTGTACCACAGTTAGGACAAAACCGTTCACTGCCCAGAGGTTTATAGTCTTTATATCCATAAATCAGATATACAAATTAATGTTGCTTTCTTGTGAACAAAAGCCTGTGTTTTCCTTAGTGAAGTAATCAGAAGGTTGCTGATTTTTTGTCTGAGCTGTAGTATCTAAGAGAAGTAATAATAATTAAAATTTTAAAAGAGAATAGAAGTAGATAAATGGACAAATATTCATTCTGCCTTGCAATATTCAAATTCGTTGAAATAGATTGAGAGTGAACAAAAGCAGTATTTCTTTATGTTTCATGTAGGTAAGCTATGTAGTTCTTTGCTGCAGGATGTTTTGGATGCAAAAAGTTTATGCCAGTTCAAGCATAACTTTCAGAAGCTCAAATATTGGATTTACACAGGCAACAAGAAATTCTTGATGCACAAGATCACTGGAGAGTGGGGATGAATTAGTGCTGTGTGGATGTCTGTCCTTTTTGTGCTTTTTTACTTAGTTTCCAGCTGCTTGCTAGTGTAGAAACTTACCCTGGAGAGAATGGAGTTATGCCCCCATCCGCTATGCCTACCCTGATGCTCAAAATTTCTTGGGGTAACATTCATAACATGTATTTCTAGGAGTTAATATAGAAAAAACACTGCCATAATAATTTGATCTTGCAACATTTCAACTCCATCATCACAGCTGGTAATAAAAAAATTCTTGATTTGTGCAGTATTTTTTTTTTTGTTCATTATAATTTCTGAAACAGTGTTTCTCACAAGAGAGATTCTTGAGATTCAATCTCTTTCATTTTCCTTGGTTTCTGTAATAAGTGTGTTTAATACATTACTGGAAGGTTTGGGTTTTTTTTTCATATTACTCACATACTTCACAATGCAGATTAAAAACCTCACAAGGGCTGTGCCAGCCAACAAAACTTGGTCTGAGACATGGGTCACTATTTTACTCTCAAAGACTAAACTTCTTTTTCCTTGAGTTCTATATCACGTTTAGTATTACAAAAGGGAAAGCCGCTTTTACAGTTTCTTCTTATAGTGTTTCATAACAGTAAATTAGAGACAGAAAAATGGAAGAGGGCAAATAGTTTATATAGACAACTTTTAACTGATACCTGTATGGAAAGAAATGCAGCTATATTGGCAGTACATTTCTAGTATTCCAATGTTTGTTCTTTTTTGTAAATATAAATGAAGAGTGAATCTAGAGGATATATTTATACAAGGAAGGAAAATCACAGAAAATTCTGTAAAAACAGAAATTAAATTGGATACAATAATGAATGGCAAAGTGCAGTTCTGGTTTTGCTTTTCTCATAATCGTTGCTCTCCTGGGATGTTTATCTTTGGTTTTGGTGGGATTAAAAATAACAATGGTTTTGAATTGTTTGAAAACTGAACTAATGAGTAAGGAAGAAATAACTATAAAGGATACAGGTACTACTGGTCCATTATGGATTGCTTCACTTTTTTCCTTCAACGAAGAATGCTGGAGAAAAAAAGTCTGGACCACTTTAGGTTGTGGTCATATATAGTTTATAAATACTGTTATATATGATATTTTAAATATGCAATCCTAAATCAAAACCAGGCTTTGAAATAAAAAGTCATTTTTGCCACTATTTTTAACAGACTGTTGAGAGCTTCTGTCAAGTTTATAATAGCATGCTCTTAATTCTTAATATACAAACATTAAATTTGTTTTTCAAGTGAAGATTTTGACATTTTGTCATAACAGCACTAGAGATATACTTCAGTGATACTGCCAGCAGGCATTATTGCATTTCTTTGAATACTTAGTGCTTTTACTTACTACTAACACAGTACTATTTTTTTAATAGACAAGTTAAAAAAAAAAAAAAACAAACTCCACAAGTACACATGGTTCTGCTGCATTTTTTAATCCTGGTCCGGTTGTATGCAAGTAGAAGTTTGTATAAGTGCTCATGGAATTTGTGTTTGGTCCTATTTATGCAAAAGGAAACTTTAATTATGCAAAAGTAAGAAAATCGTAGTGTGAGACTGACATATTCAAATTACTTGAATCTTATGGTTTTATTCTGGAACACAAGAGTTGAAACAACACTGGCAAAATTAAGTATAAGATTTAAGGGGAAGCCATTAATCTGGGCACAATCTAAATGGAAAATTTTGGTGCATAGCTACTTGCAGACACATTTGACTGTACTGACTACCCTAGACCCATCTCATCCATGTAATTTACATTGTGACATGAGATATGATTACTTAAATAATGTATGTTTACTCTTTTTTGCATAACCTTTCGGTGTGGTAGGGAAAAAAGTCTGACAAAATTTGCAATGGCTTTGTCAACAGCAAAAGCTCTACCCACACACTCGCCAGCTGGATTTACCTAGAGACAGACTTGATTTTGGGCTTACTGACATAGCCAGTTTTCCCCAGATTTGTCACTGAACGTTGTTGCTGTACATCAAAATCAACAGTAGGAAAATGCAGCAATTACTATGGGGGGATTTTCATAACAAACAGAAATGAATTACAAAATAAGGTGTTGCAAATGCTATCTCTGCAGCTGTATTGTCTGTTCATAAATAATCAAGGTGTTTTTGTTTTTGAGATGATGGAAACTTGTCATGTGTGACAAAATCATCAACACTGCCCGATGTGATGTATAAAGGAAAGTATAAGCTTATGAACTCTAATGTCAAGTTGGAGTTTTATGGTGCCTTGAAGCATAGAGGAAAGTCTCATACAGTATGGTTCATGTATTTTAGTTAAGCCAGAAAGTAAACATATTTCATTCCTCACAGTTATGTTTTTGTCAGGCTCGATGTCACCGTATACTACAGGGGTTGCTACCAGGTCAGAAGCAGGGGAGTACCAGTCACACCTGGAAAATAAGATATTTATAGAATCTGGCCTTAAAATGTTTTTTTTCTGACTGACTGTAGAAGTCAAGAGTGGGTCTTCTACACATATCCAAGGTTCAGAATAGTGTGGAGCAGAAATAAGCTATAACATTTAGTGTCTGCTTGGAGGAAAGTACAGAGAGTTGCGACAGCAGGGAGATCTAAAATGAAGTGTATGTCCATGGATGCAGAAGAATAACTGTTGCTACATTGCTAATGCAATTTTGTGAAGGCATTGCAACACAGAGAAATGGCTGTGGTGGTCCAGACTGATGGATCCACTGGGCTGTACCCTGCCTGCCACAGGGGCCACCAGTAGGTACCTCGGGAGCATCATGGACAGGCTAGACTTGTGTAAGATTTGCCCTAAGCACTTTTCCAGATCCCAGATATTTTTGTCTCGGGGGATTTCCAGACCTGCTATTGTTTGTGTGTTTAGGGTTTGCCTGCATTAGCGTTTTATTTTTGAGTAGAGTCTTTTTAGATGTGAAGCTTTGGCTTAGCAGAGCAGTCCTAGAGCACCCAAGTGGAGCCCTTTCAGTCAAACCTAACCTGTCCTCCAGAACAGCTCCTCATTCCTCCAGTCCCTGCTGAGGATGCCCAGGAGACTAGATCAGAATGCACTTGCACTGAAATAACCTCTCAGAAACAGCCAGCGGAGCCTGAGGTAGTTGCCACCACTTGCCTGATCACACAGATCCAACTTGCTAATGTGATGCAGCTGTAGCACCCCTGAATGCTTCACTTCCAGGGATGTCTTCAGGCGCTCTTGAGGCCGTGTAATATTTTGGGAGCCTGGCATGGGGTTCTTTTCTCAAAATGTGTACAGATTTGTAGCTTTTATCTGAACCCCTCGTATTTAACCAGGCTGCTGCCAGCTCCCTTTGATGATCTTGCTTCTGTGTTGGACAGGCAGTGGATCTGATCCTCACCCTCTTCTGTGTTCATGATTATGTGGAGGGCAGGGTTTTCTCCTGCACTTACTTGTGTTTGTGATGCTCAAGGACAGGATGAAATTGAATTCAGTGCTTTAGAAAAAATCACCATTTCACTTGACTAGTATTAAAATATGTCCGGTACCATGAAGTCAGCTGAAGTTGAACAAGTTAACCTTCTCTTACCAAAGATTTTAGAGCAATGGATATGGTGATAACATGGTTTGTGGCTATGTAAATTGACTTCAGCAAGTCTTTTGATGCCCTGGCTGTTAAATCTTTTCACTTAACAATTTTAAAAGCCAGCTAAGCTAAAGCAGTTTGGCAGGAATTACAGCAAAAGCTGTTTGGGAAATCATGTCCAGAGAGAAGTCAGTGAGAGCTCGCTGTTAAAATAGAAGGATGGCTACAGCAGCATTCCTCAGTGTCTGCCTTGGGCCTAGCACCAGACCACATTTTCATTAATCATTTGGGTGACGGAACAGAATGTGTTTGCCTATTAAATATGTAGATGACACCATGCTGAGAGGGGCTGCGAGGCCTTTGGAGACGGGATGAGAACTCAAAAAATGGAGATGTGATCTGAATAGGAGCAGGTGTGAGGTATAGATTTAGGCAGGAATGATGAACTGCACAAATGTGGGATGGGGAATGTTGGCAGCTTCTTCCAGGCTCTACCTTTCCCTGTGGATCGCTCTCAGTACTCCAAATATTAGTGGCACACGGAGTACCCTCAGCCGCTGTTGTTTTTCTTTCTCCAGAATTTGTTAGGGTTTGGGCTTGTCGAGGCTCAAGGCTCAGCTGGACACTGTATTCCTTAACTGGGTTTCCTTATGAGGCCCTGAGAGTGACCATTGGACAGTGAGCTGATAACCCGGCCAGGCACACAGAGGCCTCTCTTCACATACATGGAATAAGTTTCTTGCACACAATGTCATGTTTTCCCCCCCGCTGGTTACTGCCATCTGTCACACTGATCTCCTGAGCAGACTCAGAAGTTGCAGGTATTAGCAATGTTACTTATTCAGTCATGTGCAAGGTTTGGCCAGGTCTTTGAGAAACAACCAGTTCAATGTCGCTTCTTCCTCAGAAGATGATCTAGGAATGCCTAATCTAGTATTTATGTAGAAAATGCAAATCTTTTCCAGCCAAGTGGTGTCCAGGGGAGAATGCAGAACATTCAGGACGTCAAGCTTTGCTTTGCTTGACTTTGCTTTCCATTTTTTTGTCCAGTTTGGTGAAACTGTAGAGAATGAGAATCAGAGCCTAGCAAAGAAGATTGACAGGGAAGGGTTAATCTAACAACAAAGGGAATCTGTGAACAGTCTTCAAATGCATGTAGAGACAATGAAGGGAATAATTTTTCCCCCACTTTCACAGATTAAACTTCTACTGCTGTAATGAATGCTGAGTTGTATGTTCTGATGACACAGCTGTCCAAGCAGCAGAGATTTCCTGGAGAGATCCATAAGAGCAGGACAGACAAATCTTTCTTGGGAATGATGGAAGTACAGTGGTCCCGAGAAGGGTTCCTGAGGCAGGGTTGGGAGTCCTTCTGTCAGGTGAGCGTCTGGTGCATCTTGACAGACTACCTGTGAAGGGGAAATGGAACTGAGTATCCACCCAAGTTTGCAGCACTGAGTTTGAAATTTTGCATGAAGTATTCATAAGTGAAAGGTTTGCAAAGATGGACAGCTGGATGCCTCTTACAGATAGGCTTCCTTCCCTGCCCCCACCATGCTCTGCTCTTTAGGTTTGCTTGTTTGTTTATTTGCCATGAAATGTTGTTTATACTCTTTCCATCTTACCTGTTCCCTGTTTTCTTACTCCTGCAAGTTTAATACTTGAAACTTCTAGGCATAGCATGTCTGTGAGAAAAATTTCTAAACCTGGAAACTAAAGCCACACTCCTAAAAACAGTGTCAGAGACCAAAAGCAGCCGTAATTTAAATTAGTCAATAAGAAATGCAATTTTTCATTACATCTAAATTTTAGAGTACATATTTAGAACATCAGTGGCCAGTATACCTGTTGAAGAAATTGTGGTCTGTTTACTTTATGGGGTTATAATTTATTTCAAGGCTTTTGTGCATCATTTTCTTTCTCTTTTCTTTTTATTAAAGATTTTAGTAACCAAAATAGTGTATAGCACAAAAACTAACTGGGAAAATTGGTACTATTTGTTATGATTTCTTATTTATGGTTAAGTACAGTAGGTGAAAGAGCAATCAGCATTCGAAATTTAAATACTTTAATATTCTGAAGCGTGCATTGTCAAGGGAAAAGATATATATTATTGGGATGTGTAGATAGATGTGGCTGAATAATTTTTGTTTTTTGACACATATAGAATCACTCTTTTAGTATAGGTCAGATGTCTTCAGAAGATTCTGTGCTTAACCTTGATTTACATCTTTACTTGTTCTGCTTTGTTTGATGTAGCCTGAAATATTTAGGTAAATGTATAATGTGAAATATGTACGATATGCTCATTCTCAATAAGTGTAGATTTGAAGGCTGAGCATGAGAATTTCAAGACCTTTTCCTTTCATTCAGAACAAGCAAGTGTTATTATTTTGAGAAATTGTGCATATGTGGTGTTACACAGATGTCTGTGTCTCCTCCTTAATCTAACCTTTGACCTCAACAGGATGTTTTCCTAGGAGAGACAATCCCTTGTGTGAGAAGTATACCTGTCTGTTCAAGCTGGAATGCCATGGTGTAGGCAGATTCAAATGAAAAATTTTGGATCTACTGAACTCTAAAGAGTAGTTAATATTAACTGAGTGGTAAAATTGAGGAACATAAAAATTGCAGCTTCCTTCACTAAGGCAGTGTTTTTAGGAAAAACAAAATAAACCATCAAAATAAAAGTATTTGTGAAATTCAGACTATGAAAGGAAGTTTTCAAAAGATTTAAAAATGTGTTGTTGCATTTCTAAGGACTATGGTACTGCTAATTAAATTAATGGCAAGGATGATTGATGCTCAGTGTCTGCTTTGTTAATGTACAAACATTCCTTGTGATAGAGTCTATGGATGTTAGAGTAGCAAAATATCTTCAAGCCAGCATGTTTTCAGAAAAACTTTGTTGTTCTTAACTACATGAATCGTCATTCTTTTTTCACCTGTTCAATAACAGTAAATTTTCTTATAAATAAATGTTGTTGAAGCATAATAATTAGCATACAGTATTGTTTGTAAAGATTTGTATCCTATCTTGAAGGTACTCATTAGAGCTGTTCAGTGTTGAGCCGGCCTTTGAAAAATACTAGAAATATCATCTTCATAGTTGATGGATATTTAATGCTTATTAATTTAAATTATCATTGGAAAATAAATACTCTGGTTTGTGCTATATTTAGGAATAATTCTATTCTTCTGGCTTAAGTGTAGCAACCTAAAAGTGTCTTCAACCAGGCAGTTTGGAAAATTTTTCAATTTCTCTATGTCTGTGTTTTTTTCCACACCTGGTTGGATTTTTCTTACCAATCACCATGGCAGTTATTTTAAAGCATTTAAGGTATTAAAGTTTGAAAAGCTAGACTTAAATGAATGTTGTTTTATGAAAAACTGGTATCCCTTAAAATTGTTTGGTTAGAGTTTAATCTTGTAATAATTGAAGGAATTAAGCAATTAAGTTTTTTTTCTACTAAGTCTTTTATATGTGTTTACTGAAATAGTTTATCACTCTGTTTTTACATATAATTTCAGCTGGATTGAATTGATTTATTAATCAATGTTACCACTTACCCTTTTATATTTAATTATTTTATTTAGGACTGGTTTTGATGTAAGCAAGTAAATTGAACATTTTGAACATTCAGCTGAAGGGTAAAAGTGTTCTTTCTTCACTCCAACAGAATACAGTACAATCCACAGTCCCTCAACCCCCATTAAAGACTCAGATTCAGACAGATTGCGTCGTAGTTCAGATGGGAAATCCCGTGGACGTGGCAGAAGAAACAATAATCCTTCACCACCACCTGACTCTGATCTGGAGGTACTTTATATTAAATGTCTTTGACCTGTTACAGAGCTTTATTTTTATCATTATTTTGCACAAGGAAGTGTTATTTATGCATCAAAAATAAAGTGGCATTGAGGCTCCCTTTTTCCTAACAGTATTTTCATAGAAAATGGGATTTTTCTTCTAAAGAACCTTCTTCAGGAAGAGCTCCTACTTTCTTGGGAAAATACTGGGTGTTTCTTTCTCCTTTTGATCAAACAAAGCAAACAAACAAACAAACCAAAACAAACCAAAAGGGAAAAAAAAAGAAAAACAAAGAAAGAAAAAAAAAAGGACCGAGCTTTTTCCAAGGCAAAGAAAGGTTTTCATTTGGACAGGAGACACTTCTAGAACAATAGTGGGGTTTGTTCTCTCATGCTATGTTCACATTCCCCCCAGTGGCCCATGGTTTATGTTGAGAACACATCTCCAATGACACACCACAGCTATGAATGTCCACACTGCATTACTTTTCCTTTCCAGAAGCTTACCCCATTTGTCATCATGGGAAACACAATCTCACCAGGATTTAAAATAGTTTTATTTGAACACTTTATTTTTCATTAAGTTATCATGTTGTGTGTGGTCAGAGGACAAATTTAAAGCACGTATTTTCCATTGTCTCTAAGCCAAAGAATTATTTACTGATGCCATAAGTTTTATACATACATCCAATTCATAGTGTTTGTTTTTCAGATGCCTAAAATGCATTAAATACAAGTTAAGGGAAATTAAGTGCTTACCAGCAATCTGCTTTGTTTTGGTTTTTGAGGTAATTTTCAAGGACACCTATATGAATTTTTGTGACACTTTTATGTAGGACTTGCAGAAATACAGAATTCTAACCCCGAAGATTTAATTTTCAGATGCTTCTCTTTATTTATTTCAGTTTCTGTCTTGCATCAAGCTTCAAAAATTACATTGTACAGTCTCATTTTCTGTGTATATTTGGCGATCCTACAATTCTATTCTAATAGAAGGATTTGATATAATAGCAATTGTAGTAAAAAGCTAACAGATTATGTTACCCTACCCCTGAAAAAAGCTTGCTAGTTTTGAAAATAAATATCAGGGAAGTATGGTTTTAATATGCAACCATTTCAGTACAGTTTTCCCATTTGTGTGCTTACTGATTCAAATTTTAACTTTCCATTTCAAGTATTAGCTTCACAAAGGAACACATTGATTTGATTCTCTTTTTACAGAGAGTATTCATTTGGGATTTGGATGAGACAATCATCATTTTCCATTCCTTGCTTACAGGGTCCTATGCTAACAGATATGGAAGGGTAAGTGTCAAGAAACTGATGGAAATGTTCAGTAATATTTGCTGGTTTATGGTTGATACACAAGGAATACCAGAACATTAGTTGATTTTTAGAAGCAAACTGGTACTGGCATTACAAAACAAAAAATATCCAGCTGTTTCACATGTCCATTCTTTGTAGTTACTCAGCTCTTGTATTCAGTACATATTTAAATAGTGCTGGGAGTAGTGCTTTGACCACTTGAGACTTGGTTTGTAGATACAGGTTGTCTGAAACCTGTTGATATCATCAAAATCTGCAGAAGTCTATGTCCCCTCAGAGAGTGAAGAACTTCCAGGAATGAATGCTATGACGGATTGGCTGTGGTCTGTATTGAGAAGGAAAGAGGAAGAATGCTTTTGGACATGGCCAGATTAGTCTAAAATTTTTTACCTTAGATTTTTTTTTAATCTAAGGTAAAAAGGACTGATGTTTTTGAAAGTCTGCTTATGAGTCAAATCTTTCTATTATGCACAGTCTATAAATCATAACTAAAGTGATGAATATATCTACAGACAGCGGATTTCCTTGGTAATTCTCAGAAGAGAAACATGACTTTAGGTGAATTAGAACAGATGAATGGAATGTCCTTATGAGATCAGACTTCTTTTTTTCAAGATTGTATTTGAAAGCTAACAGCTTGTGCTAAAATCTGTTATAGCCTTTTATGTTCACCTCATGTGAGTTATAACCAGAATGTGATTTTTTGTTAACTTCAAAAGTTTCTGCATGTAAAGAACAACTACATAGTTTTGTCTGACTTCCTGTAATGCCTCTGACTTCTTGTAAAGCTTCTAAAAGGTCATATTCTGGGTTTCTCTCAATATCTTTTTGCACTTTACAAGTCTAAAGTAATAGTACTTTGCAACCTTTCTTGCTTGTTCAGGTAAGGTTTGTTTACAGAAATGCTTATTGTAATAACAGTGTACCTATGAGGAATATTTTTTTTATTATTATATCAGAATTTTTTTTATTAAATCAGAAAAGCTAGTTAAGTCAGCAGACCTAGTTTTCTAGGTGTTGTTAGTTTATATCTAGGTAATAAAAAGAAACTAGAACTTAAATGTTTCAACAGTTATTGCATGGATATGTATGGACAAAAGCATTATAGAAGAGTATTAAATATTTACCAAAAGTTATTTTCCATTTTTCAGACTAAAACTAGCTTTTGTGTGGTATCCCAAAATCTATGACAATTTAGTTCAGAACGAGGGGAACAAATCCCAGTGCTCACAGAAAAGCTCAGTGATGACAGAATCTCACCACTGGCTTTTGGGGAGCAGAGTAGCACTGGAAAAGCCTAATTTAATTAGTCATTGCCATAGAAATACTAATGTGAGCATATTTTTTCCATTTATTACTCGTTCCCTGTAGTGAATTCATTAATTGGGGCCTGAACATAAACACTTTATTGCTGGATGCTTGGAGTTGGGGAGAGTAGCTGGTATTCAGTTGCAAAGAGATACAAATATGTATGCTGCAGGGAGAGGGCTGACTGCTCCATCACTGTTGGCACTGTTGGCATAAGATGTAGCTTTTGCCCAGCTGGCTCTGCTGGCATGGAATCTGGCACAATATTCCTGCATTGCTAAGTGGCAGCCAACTGTTGATGTTGAGAGGAAAGACGGCGTTACTGCTTCATCTTGGGATAAATACGAAAGCTTTTTGGTGAGGGGTAGCAACATGCCTGTCCTTGGCTCTCATGAGATGATGTCATGAAACTGTGCCATTCTGGTTTTGTTTTCTTAAGGTTTCATTCAAATCAGTTTCTCTTGTGTTAATGACAGCTTCAGACAGCAGTTAGCAGTTTCCAAGGACATTGAAGACACAGTGTCAAATGTTCAAAGCAAACATGCCAAAGCATGAGAATTTTAGGGTTTGTTTGTGGCAGCAGAAGGGGTGCATGTTTTTGAAAGAGTGTTTGCCTGTGATTACTTGCCTTTAAAATCAGAAATCTGGACCATTAGTTAATCTGAAAAAAAGTTGCGGGGAATTATTGTTCTTTTCACCTGTATTGTTTATGAGCAAGCTAACATCATGTTATCTTACAAATCTGTATGGTGAGGGCTAGAAATGCCCTTTTAAAAAATTAAATCTAGGATGATCACATAATCATTAAAATACAAAAGCTGGATCTTCAAACAAACAAAAATGTCCTAATTAAATAATAGGGGATTTGGCAACTTGGCATTCAGCTCTTTCATAATGCCTGAGTGAGTTTCATGGTGAATGACTATGAATGATCTGCAGCCTTGATGCTGAAGGGATTGATTTTCTTTGCCTAATTCTCAACCTCATTCCTCCTAACTTCTTCCTTGTGCCACCCTTTCCTTATCCTCATACTTTTTCATGTTTTTATCACCTGCTCTCCTTTAGCTGCTATTGTGCTCTGTTTTTATCCTGCTTTTTTTCCTTCGGTTTTGTTGTAACAAAATAACACCTTTATTTTTCAGTTTGCCTCGTCATGGCAAAAATTACTCCATAAATCACTGCATTTTTATTTAAGGATTGTTTGAATTTAGTGAATTTAATGGAAATGTATGAAACTCTGAGAATATGCCCTTCTAGAAGATTAGACAAAGAAACAAAACATTTCCATTCACTTTTTGATTTTTTAACTACAGAGAGAGATGTATTGATCAAATATAAGGTTACCAGTTTAATTGACATTAGGGTTGATTAAGTTTTGGAATTTGGAAAAAATTGGAGCCCTTTATGATCTTGGAGCAGGTGAAAATACATCTCAGAATTGCCACAGAACACTGTGGTCTTTTACATACATTTCCATCCTCAGTGAAAGCAGTTATATGCAGAGGTTTTAAAGGAATTTTCCTTTAAATTATAAGCTGTTTTATTGTGGTTTAATATACTTTAGTGATAGAGAAAAACAAAGCCTGGTTTCACTTAACCCTTCATTTGTGACCTGTAGGCTTAAGTGGAAAATAAGCCTTGTAACCAAAGTGAACTTTCCTGTTTTTCAGCTTCTGGTTTCTCCACAAAACAAAGAAATCAAATAGGTAGAATTTAGAAATGACATACAGGCAATGTTTTGGCTCCAATGCCAGTATTCAAAACAAAAGGCCTACTTAAGCAGTTTGACATTGGTATTTCTTTTCTTTAGTTAAATTGTACCTCCCTTAGAGATTTGTACCTGATTTTGACCATACCTGAAAAGACACTGACTGAACCTGCAAATCCCAGGCAACAAGAAGAGATTGTTAGCTTTCCTACTCGTTGTGCGACGCCTCTCAGTAATTAGTTAGCAATTAGTGGCTTAAAATTGCAAAAGAAGGTTGGGTGTGGGATTATTTTTCTAAAACCTTGTTCTAGCCTTGTCTTTTTTTTTAAAGTTTACAGCCCCCACTGTAACATCTGATGACAGTGTTTGATATACTAGGATGCTTTAAACCAAGGTTATTGTGCTTTTCATTAGAGAAGTTGCAAGATACTTAAAACACTAATGCACATAAGGTCTTTGCTTCTGTTAAATATATAACTACCGAGAGCCACAGTTTAACATAGATTTTGTGTTAATTGGAACTTCCTGTACCAAAAGATTGTTTTAAATCTAGGAGTTAAGCTTTCTTTGAAAAGCAGCCCATTTTGTTTCTTCTTTTAGCTTTTGTGTTATTTAATCTGACACGTTCAGTAAGTGCCAAAGAGTTTCTTATATTTTTTTCTGCCTAATTAAATTAACCTAATAAATGACATTATTTTAGTATTACTTTGGAGAAAATAATTCTGTTTTATTTCTGCCATGTAAAAATATCTTGGAGTTAAATGGTTAGAAAGCTTTACAAAAATCTCTTTTTGCAGACTCAGAAATGTGATTAAAATGTTCAATAATAAAAAAAGGAAGTTGTGTACACTGAAATGTAAAATATTTATTTTCAGCTGTTCGTTTAAAATTAGTCAAATGGACTCATAACCAATATCATTCTCTGCTGCCCATTTTTTCTGCTTTTCAAAATGATGTTCCTATTTAGGGATGGAAGTCAGAAGGGATTTATCTCTACCTCGTTGCATTAGAAGTTAATAATCAAGATGTGGCTAATCATCTTCATTTGCCTCTTAGACCTTTAGCCCATCTAATTCCTTTAATAACTACAGCAGAGGCTTCTGTGTGGTGGCTTCTGTTACTGCTCAGGCACAACAGAAATCCTTGTCTAAAAAAAATAGAAGCCCGATGAACTGTGTGGGATGATGAGGTGCTGACTGGGCACAAAGATATGCAGAAATGTCAAATGGAGGGGAAGTCTCAGGCCGAGCTAGAGAGAAAATACCACCTGCTTTGCACCTCACATACCTGCAAAAGTAGAGCAGAGAAAGACCTGGGTGTACAAATAGAGCAATATTAAAACAGAGAGACAAAATACTTTTGTTCATATTTTAAAGCCTTTCCATTTGAATTAAGAAGCCTTTTTTTTTTTTTTTTGGCTGTGTCAGTTTAAATAAAAGACGTATTTTTAAGGGCAGAGTTCATCAAAATAGCATGATGCAATTTTTTTTCCCTATGTATAAGGGCTATTTTTTTTAATTTTAAAAAAAACTTAATGGATGTGAGTTCAAGAATAGATGTTTTGTCTGCTCAATGTAGCTTTGCTTTGAAATTTCCAAAATTCTTTCTCTGGATAGCCGTTCTTGGGTTTTGGCATTTCCACAAGGCAAACAGGCTGCTAAATCACCATTCTTTTCCAACGAATTTTTCTTTTTTAACCAGTAGTTACAGAAATATGTTTGAAAGTTCAGAGATCATGTTGAATCACCTATTAATTTGATTGAGAGTGGAGAAAAAAACTTAAGGACTGCATCTCTTGCTTTTAAACTGTGACTTGTCATCAAGTTTAGAATATGAGCTTATTTTAAGTAAAATATGGGTTGTCACTTCTTCAGTTCTATTTAAAATATAATTCCTAACAAACTAACATTATTAATAGAGGCTGTTATGGGATAATATGACATGTTTTTTCAAACTCATGCTCCTGTGCACTTGGATAGACTTGGATTATAAATGAGAAACCCTATATGAAATATATGTATTAGGCTCTCTTTTTGGTTTTTCAGATTGAAAATATATAAAACACCAAAAAAAATCAAAACAAGACAAACATCTGTAATGCATTTGGTAACCACAATGCTGAACATGCTTTTTAAGTTTATTAGCTCAGTAAGGAATAAGTTGTTATGGTAATTTCTGTAGAGAAGTTAAAGTGTGTTATGTATTAATAACAAACAATAGTTTTGTTCACTCTGCATGGGTGGGCCAAACTGGAAACATAATTAAAGCTTGGTTTTGTGGGCAATCAAGGAGTGGTTTTAAATATAATTGTCATTTGTAGATAAAAAATTAATAGTTCTTTGCTTTAAGGTCACTAGGTATTCCCAGGACTGAATCCTGTCGTTTGTGACCAGTGAGAGTTTATTTTGAGTAACAATAGTATTATCATACCACTGATCATGAAACTTGTGAACAGTTGTAGAATCTGGAGAAGCTTTAGTTGAAATGGATTTGGCCTTTCTGCACAGAGAGCAAAGAGCCAGTGCCAGGGATGCATGAGGGTGACCACAGAAGTCCCACTGCAAAATCAGGGAGTCAGTTGAGTTAAAGTCTTATTCTTGAGTGTTACTGGGAAGTGTTGTAGTCCGGGGTGAGACAGTTACTGAACTGAAACTGACAAAGCAGATGTTGCATTTAATACAAATAGTATGTTATGGAAAGCTCTTCCTCCAGTCTGTATTTGGGTATGTATATTAGGCACAGTATTGATGGTGTACTTGCTTAATTTCTTCTTTAAGGATCCTCCCACTTCTGTGTCCCTTGGACTCCGAATGGAAGAGATGATTTTCAATTTGGCGGACACGCATCTATTCTTTAACGATTTAGAAGTAAGTGTTCATTCTTTTAAAACACACAGAGATTATCTAATATTTAATATTTGTCTGGTTTTATGTGTTGTTCGATGGTTTGACAATTATTTGCAGAGTTTCAATATGGAAATGCTTAGAAAATAGCTATATCATTTAGTCATTAGGATGTATAATAATAATATTTACACTAAATGTCTGTACTGGCCTTCAAAGGTTACTACAGTCTAAATGGTAGAGTTTTGTCCTCAGGTTTTAGCACTTACGATGACAGTAGACAAGTTTCAGAGGTGGATACACCGAAAGAACCTACAAACATACAGAATTCAATAGTCTGCACAGGCCATTAAATATTAAACTCCAGCTTCTATAAACAGTTGATGGCTGGGTACAGATTTCTTGCTTACATCCCACGGTGGGCGAGTGTTACCTTAGCCTTGAGAGACATCATTAATGTTGTATGGGCTGTCTGTGGGCTGCTCCTGGGGCTGCTCTGCCTACAGCAGGCACGGGGTGTTCTGTGCCAGGCTGCCTCTGCCTGCAGCAAGGAGCTGCGGGTGCCTTGCCAAGGGCTTTTTTAGCCTGCACAGCCTATGGTTTGGCAACGCTTGGGAGATTGTTCCAAAGCTCTCCAAACTGCTGAAAGAGACTGTCACTGTAATGCCTGGCTGCTTCATCTTAAAAGGGAAAAAAGCAATTTCTGATCGCATTTTAATAATGCAAAAACATGAAAACAGTCAGATTTCTTTCCCATCATAGTGAAGACAGCTGTTTATTTAAAATCCAGCTGTTAAGCAAGCTTGTGGTGGGGCTGCCAACACACATTAATCATCAAGTTGTTGTTTTGCTAGATTTTAGAATAGTGTGTTATTCCAGACAGCAAAAGAATCTAAAAGATTCGAATGCAACTTTTTGCTGATCAAAGTTAATTGGCAGCAATTGGCCTTTAAATATTTCCTGATGTTTCCCTTTTCAAAATCAAGCAAAATACACCTTATTCAATAGATGAGCCAAAATAATTTGAAAAATGCCAGTGTGTGATAGACCTCAAATGTGGTTTGTCCAACATCTGTCCTATATTTTGATTTCTTTTCATCTAAAAAAGAAACCACTCACAGATGATTTGGCATCTTAGAACGTAATGAAATTATTGAACATGCTTTTTATTCTTCCATTCCTTAGAGCGTTTATTTTTTATACTTACAGTAAAATAGCTGGTTTCTTTAAATTTTAAAGTAGCATTTTCTTTCATTAAGGTAGCTGTTTTTAAAGATATGATTCTTTTGGATATAAGAAGCACCATCAATGAGTTGCATGTATAGGACTTATTTTTCAGATTTGTCTAAGAATATAACAATACTAGTTATTTTCCAACTCTGTTTCTGATTTCTGGTTATGTTTCATTTTAACCAGAGTAGAATGAAAAAGTACTACTCTTTCTGTATTTCAGCAGTATATTTAATAAAGTTCAGTGTGTTTTCATTTGCTATGCAGAGCCAGATACGTAGCTACTTCATACATGATTGTCGACCTCACTGACTTTAATGGAAGTTAATCAGTGACATCTTAGGGATTATCTTCTGCTAAAAGATGTGTTGCAGCCTTAACAAAACAGCATGGTAGTTCATTCGCTCCAGAACGTTGAAGCTGTGTATGAGAAAACAACTGCTCCAGGTGGTTCATGAAGGAAGAGGAGCTCACTGATAAGCCTGATTCTTTGCATTTCCACCATAACAAGCCAGTTTTTGTTGTATGTCCAAACTGAAGTGTAATAGTTTGTGTCTATACTCTGGTCTGTCTTCCTCATATGTAGAGGCACCCAGTAGTGAGCAGTTGTGTGCATGTCCTTGTATACGAGCTCTAATCCTGATGTCTGGGGAACATGAGCTCCAGTCTGAAGGATCATGCCTTGTCCAAGGAGTGAAAAGCATGTTCTGTGTGCATAGACAAGGCTTCAGAGTACACAGTGAAAGTGTGTTGTGGGAAGCAGCATGTAAGGACTAGACCTCATCAGAGACTGAGGCAATGACATTTTTTTTTTAACATGTTGCAGACATGTGGTGTTCTTGAAGGAGCATGTACTCCTGGAGCCCCAGTTTATCATTCTTGTGAGCATCTCCATTTGACTGGCAGGGCCTGCCAGTTTCCCAAGGCCTGTGACGTTGGGCCAGATTCCTCGCATCCATCTCACAAACTCAAAAGTCTTGCTTGGTGGTTTGGAAGTTCAGGCTACTCACAACTTGACAGGCTTTCATGAAAACTGTGGACAATTTGGTTTGGATATGCCTCAGGCTTAAAGCATCTATTCTCACTGATGAAGGACTGAGTCTGTAAGACCTAGCTCAGGTCTAAGCATTTCAGTTCATGAGCACAAGTGTCTGGGCTGTTTGGATTAAAAATGTTTGTAGGCAGCATTGCCAGTGAGCTGCAGAGCTTGGGTATCCTTGCGCAGCAGAAGTATGAAGGACAGCAAAGCTGGATTTGTAAGATATCTAATCCACAGAGTAGATATGTCTTTGAGTCTAGGCTTAATTCAGAGTGGGAACCTGAAAGCTGATGCCCTCTGTCTCACCCAGGCTCAGAGGGAACCCTTCTTGGCACATAGAGAGGCCGCTTTTAAAGGCAGGCAATCATCTGTCATAGCTTTGGCCTATGATGCACATTTTTCCAGATACCACAAGTTAATGTTTTTAAATAAAAATCTTCTTTCATCCAACACATTCCAGAAAACTCTATAATCAGAATAGCTCTCCTGTGTTCCAAGTGAAAATTCTTTTTCTTCTTATAAAGTGCTGACGACTGATTGAACATTTTGAATGCAAAGGGCAAAGTTGCAGCAGTGATCTCTGGAGCATAGTTTGATTTATGTATGGCCAGCAGGCTTTTCAAAGCTCAGCCTAGAGATTTAGTAATGTTATTAGGTTAAATTCTAAACTTTTGCAGTCAATTTTTAGTCTGTATAAAGTAAATCAATACCAATGTGTGTCAGTTGAATTTCATACATGGGGGTACAGCTAGATAAATTAATCATCTATTTTTACGTATGTTTTCCTTTATGTAAAAGTAGTAATAATGATAATAATGGTAATATTTGTAATTTAAAAATTCAAATATTATATTTAAATATTATATTAATATTATAATGAAATATTAATATTGAAAAAATTCAGTCAGACCTCAGTATCTAGCTCTGAAGTCAGTATTCTGTTTCTGGATGGGTGAACTACAGTTAGATTTGCACCCTTGTACTAGTTCTTATTTTATTGCTTTGAAAAAAAATGAAAGAAATTGCTTATTTGCTTCATTTTGCACAGATTTATTTGGAGTAATTAATTTCAAAGGGATGCAATAGCAAATAATTTCTGATCTTCAGGAACATTCCTTAGACAGCATGTTAAAGGGGTATGACAAGATTTTTAACATACTGAAAAGAAAACCATTAATGTTTACTTATGTATAATTTGATCTAAGTACTATAATAAACTGTTTTCTTGCATTAGCAGTAATTTCACAATGAAATTATACTAATGTACTAGGCTAAACAGTAGAAGATAGTGCAGTGTTCTAAAAATTCACATTCCAAAGTCTGCATTTGGGCTTCCAAACAAGAGCTTTAGGTTTTCAGTATTGAAGTTTTTAATTTAATTATACTATCTGTTTTATAGTTGAATTTTAATTGTGTGCAAGTGGGAATGACTACATAGATGTAGTGCTCTCAAGAGAACCACGGTTACCTCATCTGAAAATAATGTTTGATTTTACATGCTGATTATGTTTTGATAGGGATAATAAGGCATAATATTTTAAATGTGTATATGGAGCAATTATACATATTATGTATTTTAGGAGGTATGCTCCGGTGTTTTAGGGAAACGAGCAGCTTGATGATAGGGCTGAAACGTGACATGCACTGAGGTGGTGAGCTCTGGTGCAGGTGTGTTCTGCAGCAGAGCAGGAGAACGTGGCTTACAGGGGGGTTCCTCAGCCAGGGAAAATCCCCAGCAAAGCACAGAGACCCGCCAGGAGCTGGCAACTCTTATGAGAGTGGCTTACTGTCCTGGCATGTGTGAGGCCAGGAGTAAGGGTGGCCAATCCCCCTTCCCAAAGCAGGCAGCCCTGGTGAGCACTGTGGCCAGAGCAGTGTGGCCAGGGCAGGCAGACGGGTCATGGTGCAGCAGTTGGTTTGGCAGGGTGTGCAGGGAAGGTGACAGCTCAGGGGAGGGACATCCGCTGACCAAGTGCAGACACCTGAAGTCTACCAGCAACCCCGCACCCTTCTGTAACCATCTGCACAGCTCAGGGGCACTCATCCCACCTGACTCCCAAGGCAGAATGGTGGGCGCTCAAATGAGAGCAAAGGCTGCAGCTCTGATGGGGGATCTGCACCATCTGTCCTGCCAGTGGCCAGTGCCTCTGCACAGACAGGGCTGCTGAAGGGAGAGACTGCAGTGCAGAGCTCAGACTGCAGAAATCAAATAGAGGTTTCTCCTGGGGCAGGGACAGGACAGCAGACCTGCCTGCCAAAGGTGTGCTGGGTGGAGGGGTTCCTGTGGCAGGTGGCTGAGCTGCAGGAAGCAGTGGGAAGACTGCATAGCATGAGGGTGGCTGAGAAGGAGTTGTGTAGCTGGTTCAGTGGAGTTGGATAGCTGCTTCCAAGTGCAGTCTGCAGCGGACCCACAGCCCATGGCCAAACAGCCAAAACCTCCCCCACTGGTACACACAGAAGGGTGGGGGAGCAATAACATAGCAGAATGTAAGCTTGCTATGGCAAGAACCTGCAGGAGGAAGATGCCTCCCCAAAACCTGAGGTGCCCTTGCAGAACTGCTTCACACCTTTCTCTCTGAAAAAGAGAGACAGATCACACAGGAGAGATGCTGGAGCTGAGTAAGGAGCCTGACCCCATAACCCCCCCCCATATAACAGTAAGAGCAACTAAGAGAAAGCAAGAGGTGATAGTAGTAGGTGACTCACTTCTGAGAGTGTTATTTGCCAACATCAGGTGCTCTCTAGAGCAGTGTGCTGTTTCCCAGAGCCTGGTATTAGGGGTGTGTCTCTAGGGGTGTGACCCCAATACAGGGTGTCACAAACAGACTACCAGTCCTCTGACTTCTATCTGCTGCTATTTCACACAGGCACCAGTGGTATAGTCTCAGGAAACAAAAACAGTCAAGATGGATTACAGAGCCCTGGGACCAGCAGTAAGGGATTCTGGAGTGTAGGTAGTTTTTTCATCAATCCAGCCATAAAAAAGGAGTTTGAAAGGACCAATTGAATCAGGCAAATGGTTGCAGAACTGGTACCACAGAGAGATGTTCAGGTATTTTAGAGCATGGGACTTGTTTGAGAAACCTGGGCTGGTGGGGCTCCATCTGTCAGAGAAGGAGAAGAGCATCTTCAGTCATAGGTTTGAGGAAGAGGGCTTTAAACTAAAGTTGCTGGAGGAGAGGAGCCTCAATCCATCCCACTCCTACCAGTCTAATGCCTATGGCAGCCATAGGTGCCCAGACTATGGAGTGGGATCACAGGTAGCAGAAGAGCACCTGAAGAACAGAACAAAGGAATTCCTGCCAGCAAGCTGGCTTCATCAGGGGCCCATCTTAAATGCTTCTATGCAAACAAACACAACATGGGGACTAAATAGGAGGAGTTAGAGGCACATGCATGCCTGCAGGTCTGCGATCTTATTGGCCACATAGAGAGTGGTGGGGTGACTCTTGTGATTGGAGTGTTGGAATGAAAATATGCAAGATGCTTAGGAAGGACAGGCAGGGGAGACAAGGAGGGCCTGTAACCCTCTGTGTCAGTGGATGTCAATGCTGGGGTGCATGGAGCACTGCCTGGAGATAGATGAGGAGCTGACTGGAAGCTTAAGAGTCAGGATTAAAGGGAGAGCAGGGAAAAGGTGATATTAAGTGAGAGTCTGCTACAGACCACCTAACCAGGAAAATTGAGTGGATGAGGCTCTCTGTAGACAGGTAGGAACTGCCTCACATTAACAAATTCCTGGTCCTCATGGTGAGCTTCAGCCACCCAAATACCTCTTGAAGGTACAACACAGTAGGCTGTAAGCGATCCAGGAGGTTCTGTAATGCGTTGATGATGACTTCCTTCTGCAAGTGAGGGAGAAGACAACAAGGAGAGGTGTATGTTCTCACCAACAAGGAAAGACTGGTGGGGAATGTGAAGCTCAAGGATTGAATGCAGTGACCATGTAATGGTGGATTTTAAGATACTCGGGGCAGCAAGGAGGGTGCACAGGAAGCTCACAACCCTGCACTTTGAAAGAAAGGCTTTGGCCTCTTCAGCAGTCTACCTGGCAGGACCATGGGATAAATCCCTAGAGGGAGGAAAGGCCCACGTGTTTAATATTCAAGGATCAGCTCCTCCAAGCTCAGGAATAGTGCATCCCAACAAAGAGGAAGTGTTCAACTCTTTGGAGTGAAGAGATGTCATCCAGACAGTCCTTGAAAGGCTTGAAAGGTGGGCCCATGCAAACCTCAGGGGGTTCAGCAAGGCCAAGTACGAAGTGCTGTGTCTGGATTGGGTTAATCCAGAGGAGACTGGGCTGAGAGCAGTCCTGGGTGGAAGGGCTTGGAGGTTTTCGTTGACAAGAAGCTAAACATGACCTGACAGTGTGTATTTGCAGCCCAGAAAGCCAGTTGTGTCTTGGGCTGCATCAAAAGCATGAGCAGCAGGTTGAGGAGGTGATTATCCTCCTTTACTCTGCCCTCCTGAGACCCCACCTGGAGTACTGTGCCCAGCTCTGGGACCCCAACTAAAGAAGGGCATAGAGGAGACCACAAAGGTCATGAGAGGATTGGAACACCTCTCATATGAGGAAGGGCTGAGAGGGTTGGAGTTGTTCAGCCTGGAGAAGAGAAGGCTCCAGTAAAACCTTATTTTGGCATTCCAGTACATAGAGGGAGAGCGGGAGAGGGACTTTTTACAAGGTGTGATGTAGTGACCGGACAAGGGTTGGTGGCTTTAAACTGAAAGAGGGTAGGTTTGGATTAGTATTAGGTAGAAATTCTTTGGCATGAGGTTGATGAGACACTGGAACAGGTTGCCCAGGAAAGTTGTGGATGCCCCATCCCTGGAAGGATGCAAAGCCAGGTTAGATGCAACTTTGAGCAACCTGGTCTAGTGGAAGGTGTCTCTGCCCATGGCAGGGGGCTTGGAACTGGATGATCTTTAAGGTCTCTTCCAACCAAAACCATTTTGTGATTCTGTCTGCATCTTTAATGATTTTATATGTTTATACTGATATTTTCAAAAGTATTATTTATTCATTTTTGGCATATCAAGTGCATATTATAACTAAGCATGTTAAAGAAATATTAGCAATAGTGAATTATTAGGAACATTTATTTGAAAAAGTTAGTTCAGTGCTTTGCAAACTGTTCTAAAATGACACCATCTCATTAGATCTATTCCTTTAGAGAAGCTGAATATGTCACTTATTCTTTTTTTGTCTAATCTTACCTAACACTTAGAATACCTTTTCTTTTTTTTGTGTTGAATTCTACTCAAGTAACTAAAAGCAAATTCATTTGTAGTTTTATTTAATAGTTTTTTGGGTTTTTTTCTTTTAGGACTTTTCATTTCTGTTTGTTCATTTCAAGATTTTTGGTGTAGGCTTTTGTAGGAAGGTTCAAAATAAGATGCTAATGATATTATAAAAAAATCAGGTTTTCCCAAGTGTTTGCCTATACATTTGATAAATGTATAGATGCATGGTCATGATTACCATTAATTTTTCTGCCATTTGCGAAGGATATATAATGCACACCCATGGGTTCACAATTCACTTCTGTTTGTAGGGTCTGTGCAAAGTGATGATATGTGTATGGGAGTCGTTTATAATGAATGGCAGTGTGGTATGAGTTTTCAGGATACATTGATTGATATATTGCTCTTAGTGATAAAAGATCAGGAAATGCTGTAAGGTATTATTGTCAAACAGTAACTTTGGTTCTTTGGGGAAAAAAAATTAGAACAGTTAATTATGTTCTAAAAATCAAAGATGATGACCTTGATTAATTTCTTCTGAGATTGTTACTTAAAATCCACTTGGTGTTCCACATCTAATATGGTCATGGTGAAAATTCAGAGCACAATCTCTTCTGTATGTCAAAAAAAGCTGCATAACCATGTCATGATATCAATAATGGGGTGTTACTTCACGTTCATGAACCTTTAAGAAACTATATTAGCATATTACTGTGCATGGACCCCTCTGGAAAGTTGCCCGTGTTGGAGTTGCACATGATTTCCATAAGATGCAACTCTGTCGTTAACCACAGCTGGCTGGACTGTCAGCCCAGGGCAGGGAGTGGCCGAGGTGCTCCCGTCCCAGCCTGGCTGCCAGGCAGCACCTTCACTCCTCTGTCCTGCCCACCTGCACCAACAAGGGCAGCTGCTCCTCAGGCGCCTAGGAGCAGCACAAGGCCAGCCCTTCTCTCTGCCCCTTCACTCCATTCAATAAAGTTAGATTAATACAGAAACATTTTACAAATCCTGGATTTTACACATATGGGAACACTTCCAGCTTTTAATGAAGCATTGGGATGCTGTCTGCCACGGATCCATATTCTCACAGTTTAGAGCAGAGAGTCAACAGCATTTATGTCCTTGCAGTCTCATGCTCTGTGTTTGCTTTGTAAACCTCCTCCCTGTACCCACAGGGCAATAAATCCTTCCAGGACTCCTACAGTTCTGTAACTGCTAGCTTGAATTTACTCAGATCTAGAAGTTCATAGAAATTTGTAGGGAGAAATTAACTGTTGGATTTTTTAGAAGGAAATCTGCTTTTTGTTTGTTTCTTGTATGATTTACTATGTGGAAATTCTTGCTCTTGTTTGCGACCCCCAGTCACTAGACTATGAGTATTTATCAACACTACCTTTCCCTCCTATTCCTTTTCAAGCTCAAGACTGTGTGCAGGACAGCTTTTTTACTTGAAATGTGATGGAGATGTCTGACACCCAGCAGTATGCTGAGCCCTTCTGTTCCCTAAGGGAACATAAAGGACCCCTAAGGCCCACATTGCAAGGCAGACTCCCAGGCCACTAAAGCAGATGGTAATACACTCTGTACTAACACCAGGCTCTACAGGGTGGTAGAGCTCTACCCTGGTTTTCCAGGGTGGGAGATCATTGTCAGAGCTCAGGGATAAGAAAGGGAACTAATACCCAGGACAGCATCTATAAAGCCTGATCATGGAGCAGAACTCCTTGAACATTAGTTCCTTTTTGGCCTTTGCCTTCAATACTTACAGGTGAAACCTGGCTGCCTCCCTGCTGCTGGAAGCAAATGTATTCTATAAATCACTTCTGGCCCTCAAGGAGACCTTTTTTCATGACAGGGACATATATCCTCTTTTCATCAGCCTGAAAATTTCTCCTTTGTAGGTATCAGTAACACCACAGGAGACTAAGTGACTTTCCTCACAGGTCCTTCAGTGACCGTGCACGCAACTATGTCCCCAGTGTACCACGCAGTGCCCTATAGGAATGCCTTTGAAGCAATACAGACATATGTTCTGTTTCTTTAATCTGGAGGAGAAAGGGAAACTATTTCCCCTCAGATCTGGGTACTTTAATACACCACAGACTCAGACTCGTAACTTTTGGCACAGTAGCACTCCACAAAGCATGATTTGGGATCCTGGGCATTATGATAATACACATTATTGAATTCACTACTGCATTCAGCAGGCTTACCGTATGCAGGTTATTGCACATCTCAAAGAACCATGACCACTGTAGGGTAAAATGCTCTTCTTTCTGAAAGTATTTTAGCACATCTGGTCCTAGAGTCAAATAATCTAACAAATGAAGTGGTTGGATGCAAGCCAGCTCTTAAGTGCAGATTTTGAGCAAGCTCCAGAGCAAGCTGAGAGAGCAGGTTGGCCACTATTAGCAGTGTAGAAGTCCATCATTTATTCTTCCACACCTTGTAGAAATGTCATGGAGCCAGCTTTGGGAAGCCATGACAGGCATGACGCTGCCTAGATTTAAACTTAACTACGTTGTATGGAGATCCACAGTCAGTGATGGGAGCTGGGGGAGCTGCAGTCAGACCGAGGAAGCACAGATGGAGGATTGTGAAACCCCATTTCCACAGAGAATAGCTTTCTCAACTTCTCGACAAAATAAAAATCAGATCAAGGTTATTTTGTGTCTAAAGCTGTGCTTCAAGCCCTGAACACTGACAGGGTGAGCCTTTGCTGGCATTAGGTACTAATCACTTGTCTGGTGCATATTTTACATACGTATTTATGTAGAGGACGCAACACGAGGTCTGTGTTTGTGGTTGCCAATACTTTGTAATTCCTGATCGCTGTGCCTTAGTCTCCTCATCATGGTGATGGTAAAGGTGATATCTACAGATACAAGGATCATAATTCTGTCTTAAAGTACTCAAGAGAGAAAAGCAGCAGTTGATTCTGGTGATTATAGCAGTGGTTGCTGTGTGCAGTTGTAGCTGGCTTTCTAACAAAGCTTCAGCTTGGTCTTTTTAACATATTAGTCCTCAGGAGTATACTGGCACAACTTCTCTCTCTACTGACACAATTAGGAAATACGTGTATTCAAGCAGCTTAAAAGAAAAAAAGTACAAAAAAATTGCAAATAGCCAAAAAAACTTTCCAGTTTTCTGTTATATTCAATTTCTTTTCTATTGTTAGTTTGGTGGGTGGGGGTTTTTTTTGGGGGGGGGGAAGGGGGGTTGGTTGGTTGGGGTTTTTTTATGACTTTTGTAAGTTGGACTTGTTCCAGTTTGAGTTATTCATGCATTGCAGGTAAGGTCTGATTTTCAAAACCACAGGTTAAAAAACACCCCAACATTTAGAGCAGATGGGTGTTGGTCATCACTAATCGTGGCAGTGTTTCAGGTGTCTGTTCTGGTGACATAGTACCTAGTAAGAACTCCATGTAGTCAGCTGGTATCAGGGCTTCTGTTTGGGATGCCTAGATTTTGCTGTAGTAAAATCAGCTAAAGACTAGGCAGGCATGCTTTGTGAAGAAATACATGGACATGCAAACTGCCCAGCATAGTATAGAGCATTTCCTGTACTCACAGAATGATTTGGTTTGGAGGGAGCCTTTAACAATAATCTAGTCCAACCCCACTGCCATGGTCAGGGACATCTTTCACTAGACCAGGTTGCTCAAAGCCTTCTCCAGCTTCCTGGGATCCACATCCACAGGTTCTCTGAGCTGCTTGTTCAAGTACCTCACCACTCTCACAGTAAAGAATTTCTTCCATGTACCTAATTTAAATCTGTCCTCTTTCAGTTTAAAACGATTACCCCTTATTCTTTGTCCTATCAATACAGACCTTGGTAAAAAGTCTGTCTCCATCTTTCTTGTATATCCACCTTATACATTGAAAAGCCACAGTTAGGTCACTCCAGAGCCTTCTCTCCTCAAGAGGAGCCTCCTCTCCTAAACAACCCCTGCTCTCTCAGCCTGACTTCACAGCATGCCTCTCTTTCCTGTGCTGAGGCCCCCTGAGCTGGAAGCAGTTCTCCATATCTCACCAGGGAAGAGAAGGGGAAAGGGGAAAATCACCTCCCTCAACCTGCTCTTCAGGCCTCTTTTGGTGTAACTCTGTGTACTGTTGGCTTTCTGGGGTGCAGGTTACATCCAGGGGGTTTTATCCACTGGAATCCCCAAGTCTTCTTTCTTAACAGGGCTACTCTCTCACAGTTCACCACCCAGCCTGTAGTGATATGGGTGATTGTCCCAGTCCAGCTGCAAGACCTTGCACTTTATTCCATTTCATGAAGTTCATAGTAGCCCACTCCTAAAGCTTGTCAGTGTCCCTCTGAATGATGTCCCACTTGTCAGTGGAATACATCCTAGTTCAAAAAGGTTTGTGGTAAGCAGCAAGCTAACTTTTAGTGGTATGAGACCCATCTCCAAGATGGTGTACTAAAAGTAATTTCTGTCAAAATAATGGAACATGTTTTATCTATGTATTTTCCCAAATTAGATATTCAAAGGTGTTCCTTCCAGTGACAGAACTAACATTCTTGTCCCTTTCCTAGGAAATAAAATACCAAATGCTGGCATGCTGTTCAGGTAGCAATTGTACCTGCGCATTACAGCTAGGTTCTACAGAGTCTGAAATACCAGATTTAGGACCAGACAGTTCAGGAGATAGTGTTTTGGAGAGCAGTGGTAAGATAGCTGGAAGCCATTGCAATACCTCCATCAAAGCTGTATATAGGCAGGGTCTGTTCCTGGAATCCCAGATCTACCCCATGTATGTCAGCTTTGATTGCAGTGCTGGGCTGCAGAGGCAGGCTCTAACATGCAGATTGCTATGTCATGAAGGACATGAGACAGCACTTTGAAAATTCTCTTACAGCCAGTAATGAAATAATAGAGTTGTTTTAAAAAGCCTAAGACTTGATGGAAATCAAGAGATGCAAAACTGGCTGCAAGAAAAGTAACAGACTGAGAACTTTGCAACCATTAGCAGATTTCAAAACACTGTCCTATGTTATATTGCTGACATGTAGAAGCACCCCTAATGAGTTTTTGTTTCTGAGAGGTTGCAAAGTTGCTGATATGTGTCACAGAGCTTTTCTACAATGCAAATCGTCCCCTAAGCACAGATACAATACACTGCTTGATGGTTCATCATATTAGATCCAAAACTAGGTAATAATGTGATTTCATCCTAAAGGCCTCTTAGTGCCAGAATTGTCATTTCAGATTTGAATAGGTTCATTTTATTAATTAAGTTATCTGAAACAATAGAGTAGTAATGTCAAATAAATTAATAAATAGTTGATACTAATGGTAGAAGCAGTTAATGTATTAATTATTGTATTTTTTTCCTTTTATTTTTGTGTCGAGAGGCTTCACTTTGGCTTTTAATATTTCATGGAACTGATGTGAGCAACTTTTTTTTTACATTTTATTTAAATATTATGAATTTGATAACACTGAAAAAATTCCTATCTACTACTATAGATGTCAAGACTGTAGTTACGACTTGTTCACAACACTTAAGTATTCCATTATTAGTTTATAATCGAAAAAGTTTCATAAATTCAAATAACATTCCTGAACAGTAGATTTGGTGTTTTGGTCTCTGATTAAGCTGACAGATGTGTAAAATCTCATATAGCCAGTCAAGTCCCTGGTGCAGCTGCAAGTGCTAAAGAGTGCAAGTTATTCCAGCTAAGATAAACATTAATTTACACTCAAATATCTTTCCCAGCCTGTCCTTTCTATTCACATAATGAAGTTATTTTGTGCTGATTCCAGTACTTTGTGGCAAAATATTTTTTTCTAATTGGACTCTTCCAATACAAAAGCCCAGAAGGGAAACTGAAGAGAATATAATAGTCACCTTTAGAAAAAATATCTCTTGATTACCATAGGTACCATTTTAAAATCTCAGATTTGAATTAGGTTGATTTTTTGAGTGGCTTAGTCTCTGAAAATTACGTAATGTAGTTATTTTAGGAAAGCTAGGTGAAACTAAGTGTCATCCTTACATGCTGTTTTGCAGGATGAGAGTACATTAGCCAATCCTCACATAAGTAAAAAGATTTGAAACCACAGCTTAAGCATCTTAGCAATATGCATGGTAGGTGGTTTCCATCAATCTTGTCAGCCTAGGTTTAAATTTGGCATGGATTTACAAAGTTGTTTACAAGTTGTTTGATATCATGAAAGCCGCTTGTGCTGGTGTGGTTGTGTGTGAGTGCTGTGATGGAAGTTTAAATGTTAAGAAAATATGCATACATATGAATTTTAAACATATCTGTCCCGAGTTTTTAGGTCATTTTGTTTGTTTGGTTGGTTTTTTTGGTAGCAATTATATTAAAATGTTTCCACCGGGAAAAAATTAAGAAGTTTCTTTCATTCATTTTTCTTTCAAAAGCACTAAAGGAGTGCTTGAAGTTGGTTCCCAAAATGTTTGAGTTTCACAGTCTCAGGAGATTTCTACTATTTCAGTGTGGTTACAATAAGGCCTCTATCTGAATTTCATCCAGTTCAATGGTCTAATGAAACTGTAAAAAAAGGGGGAGAGCATTATTTCCTTACTCATTGCAGTATCACTTCCATTTTTCTGTGGTTTGAAGTAAAATTTGACTGTTGGTAATCTTGTTGTTAATTTTTGTTGTTAATTTCATTTATAAAATTTTTCTTTAGATATGTACAAGAGGCTGGGTGATCCTATAGTAGACTAAAACTACCTTAAATTGTGCTGTTAAAACATGAGGCTTTAATGAGGGCTTAAAAAAAATGTAAACAAGAAGTTTAACAAAAGAAACAATGAGGTATTGAAGGAATGGAGCATCGATTTTATTTTTTTGGGGTTTTCCAAGATCCTTGTGTAGTCAGAACAAGGCAGTCCAGGCATTTTGTGAAGGTTACCTGGAGCTCTATGCAGTCAGGAGATGAGAGCTCACCCGTGTTCACTGACAGCAAGGACAGACTGCTGACACCAGTACTGGCTCAGCTGAAATGCTGTCACAAGAAAGATCAGCTTTATCTAAGCAAATGATGCTTTCTGAACTGTAGAAAATCCCTTCAATCAGTTAAAAGATCTCATCTTTTTCTTCTGCATATTTGTATAATTCACACTGCGAATGTAAAGTATGGATACACAGGGGAATAACTCCTTCCCCAGCACTGCTGGGCAGGGGGGAGAGACAGTTTTAGCAGCAGTTAGAACACGAGAAAGAGGGTTTCTAGGAATTATCTTTGACTTTGAAAAGTTTCAAAATACAAATATTTTGATTCATTTATTGGAACAAAATGTATATATTTTTCTTAAAGATGTGTTCAGAAGTCCAAAACTCCTATTATTGCCTTGGTCGAGTGAATAAAGCATAAATCAAGCAGTGATTACCTACAAACAAGAGTTTACAAGCAGAACAAAATAGACAGTGCAAACATACACCACCTTTTTTTTTTTTTTTTTTTCATCAGTTTAATAAATTCAGACAGAAATTTGAATGCGAGCAATACAACCTTTGACTCCCAAACTGTCAAGAGGATTAACTAACAGAACTAACGTCTCTTTCCTGAATCTAATCTCCACTAGTTTGGTATTTAACACAGCAAATATAATGATTAGCAGAAGTATCTTCCGCAAAAAAAAAAAATCATAAAGCAAACAGGTTTCATTTCTCATTTTTTCATTGTATTGTAAGTTCATAAATCTTTCTTTATCCCTGGAAGGTAGAAAAAAGAAAAAGGTTTTGTATGAATGCAAATTTTTGCTTTATAATCAAAACCACACTCAAATGGTATGTAATATTTCATGTATTGGTAAAGAGTCTCTAATTTTTAATACAACAATGTATACTGAGAAAAAAACCCTTAATATTTGACTAATTCAAATTCAACCTTTTTTTGTTATTATTTAAATTTTATTTAAAGGAAGTAGTGTGAAAAAATAATTTTAAAAACTTGGTAACAACAGAAAAGCTTTTACTAAGAAATTAAATAGCAGTGTAGTAATATAGCTTTTCTGCATAAAGTACGTGTGGTCATGCAAAGGGTTAAGCTGTGTGATTTCAGGATAAAAGGTTTCCTGAGTTGACTATTATTCCTGTGGTCTGCCAACAACTTTGCAATAAATGGAATGATTTTTTATGGGAATGTGGTTATTCACAGCAAGACTACAGTTGGTGTCAGTATGAAAAATTCTTCTTTAGTAGATTCTCTCAGCAGGAATAACAGATCTGAAAGAAAGGCAAAAAGTAGCTACAGAGAGCTCTGGCTGGTGTTGGTGACAAATTATGTTTACAAAATGATGTGGTAACCCATTGAAAAAGAAGAAATCAGAACAACAGTAAATCAGAGTATTGCCCCTCTAGGTACTGCTGTTCCAAAACAAGTTACTTGTGATTGAGAGTATTGTCTAATAGTTCATTCTTCTTGACCATAAAGCAAATGAGACTTCCAGGCTTTCAGTTGCAGGGGTGTGAAAAAATGCTTCAGAAATCAGTAAAGTTATCTCAAAGTTATATCAAAGTCCATGGCAGAACATAAAGTATCAGTAGATACGAATTAAAATAATTCAGGAGAAAGGAAAAAAAATCACTGCATTAGAATTCAATATAATTTTATAATTATTTGCTATGTTTATAAGTTTCATAAATTCTATTATTTCTTCTATCACTTGTCTATTTTTTACATCCCTATGGTTTTTGAAATTATATTATTAGAAGAAAATTGTGATGGAGAATGCATTAAAATATTGGTGAACTTATTATTAACAGTTATCCCATTTACATTTGTTTTGTGATAAGCTTTCAGAATCCTAAAAAGATTAACCCACTGATCAAATCTGCAGCACCAGCACTACAGCTGGTATTGTCTTTCATTCAAAATGAGGATTAAAGTTACATAGATTTTAATTATTCTCTTACAGCTATATACAGCAATCTTGTGGGTTTTAGTTGTTCCACCATTTCCTAAGTCAAGTTGTTGGAATATGAAGGGGTTTGTTATTATTTGTGTTGTTTGGTTGAGGTTTTTTTAAAAACCAAATAGGTAGCAGCTCTTTTAGAGAAGTAAACACAACAGCTTTGAGTGCCTCCTGCTCTTTGTTTTTTTCATGGACAATTACCCCAGTTCTATTTAAAACTTTTCATTTGCAAACTTGTCTAGGAGCATTGCAAAACCTCGGGTTTTTTTCATTATGGCATGAATTTTGTTTATTGTGCTGGGATCACCAATGATGTGCCAGCAAGGAAGAAAATCAACCTAGATGTGTCAATATCAGTAAAAAAGAAAAAAAAATCAGTATAAAGCAGCTGTGATGTTGATAGGTGGAGGTCAGTCACCATTGAGATAAAGGGATAGGTTTACTCACCTAAAGGTAAATATTGACTGTGAGGATGCCAAAGAAAATAAATTTCTTAGAAAATTACATTTCACTTTCTCTAAAAATAAGAAAGATAACGTGGATTCTTTAATATTATAAGAAATGTTTCTTCAATGCAAATATTTTTAAAAGAATCTATGAAAGAAAAACTTTTTGCTTGGGAAGAGTTTTCAAAAGAGTATGATAGTTAAAGATGAGCTGAAAGTGGAATCAGCTTTTGGTGATTGTTGAATGTAATCATTCATGATTGTTTTTGCCAGATGACCTTCATTTAGCAATAAACAGTGAACAGAAGTTCATATTCAGACCTCTAAGTCTAGTTCTACTGCTGTGAGAAATATGTTTTCCATGAGGCACAAATGTCATTTTTAGCAGAGTTTTTCTGATTTGTCTGTGTTTGGAAGATGGATCCTGGAAAGTATTAGCAAACCTTTGGCTCTTCATTTCCTAATTGGTTAGCTAGATGTTGAATAAGAAACACCTAAGGTCACTTCTTAAAAAAACAAAGCCACCAAACATAGAAAGGACTGTAGAACATACTGAAAATAGATTTCTGGGCCATCAGACTCAAAAAAATAAGCAATTTCAGGAAAGATGGTTGAATAAGCCTAATTCCTGGTGAGATACAAGGAATGGTTTCAGGGAGAGGAAAGCGTCAAACAGAGCTGACTGAATTATTTTCTTCCCACCCCCAAATACCATAAGGATGGCAGCTGAACAAATCTTTGATCACCCAGTGGAGTCATCAGGTCCCTACAGAGGAATATGTATTCAAAAATTACTTTTCTCATTTGGTTGAAATAAGAATTCACCTCCTCCCAATGTTTGTGATGTCTGTAATGGGAACCTCCTGACCAGATAGTGGCTACGGACGTTTTATGACAAGCATATGATTCATCTTCTTCTTCATCAACACAGAGTTCTGGGAAAGCCAAATATAATTGTTCCAAAACCCTTTAACAACATTAAATTTATTTTTAGAGCTATAAACCTTATTTTTAAAGCATTGTAAGTTCTATAGAGAGTTGTCAAAGACAAGTTCACTTTCTAAGGAACCCATCAACAATTGTGAATTCCCTTCCAGCAGTCCCCTTTGCACATTCAGGCTGAGACACAAAGCCCATTTATTTGCATTTAATCTTCCACAGTAGCAATTCAAGAACAGCTCAGCTGCAGTGCAGGGAGGAAGGGTAGAGAGAGGAAAGGAAATACAAATCACCGCACAGAGTTTTCCCTAATATGTGTGTGAGGGAATGACTGGAAATAGTTCCTCATCTATGTGATACTACTACCAGGAGTGACTTACAGAAAGTTCATGAAGTTCCACTGCACGAATGTGGGACTAAATGACATCATACATGTAGCTGTAGGTAAATGAACAAAAATGCAAAACAAAGTCTTCATTCAGGCAGAACTGTGGCTTTGCTGGTGTGTGCAAAACACAGCTAAAAGCCTCAGTCCATCTGAAATGCAAGATGCCTGGCTGTTGTGGAATGTGCTGCTGTAGTTCCTGAGTGTTAGAGCTACAAAGAATAACAAATATCTCCTTTGCTTGCTTGAGAAGACCATTCCTATAGGCTTATGCAACTTATTAATCACTTAATTTCTTTCACATGGCAAATGACAAGTACCTTCATGCTAGGTGCCACTAAAAATAGAGCCTATACGATTTCCTTTCTCAAGAGGATCACACGGGCTGTTCTTTGCAGATGTACAGCTGAACTGAAATACCCAGGAGCCTGTTGCTCATAGACTCACTTTATGCTCATAGACTCAATTTGTCACTTTATTTACCTTTCTGTTGCATCTCCCTGAGTTGCCAGGTGGGGTTAAACCACCATAGGCTGTAAGGTGGCACAAAAACTCTCATCTCTCTAGCTGGCACTCTTAGAGCTCTGATAAAGGATAGTTGTCCTCTGCTCTGGCTGGGCAAGGCTGTGATGGGTCAGCTCACTCCCTGCTTCTGCCACTAAGCAGCAACACAGGGGCCAGCATCTGCCCCTCAACACTAGGAGTGGGAAAGAAAAGCAAAAGAGAAAATTCAAGCTGTTGTGGAAAAGTCTTCAGGCTGCCCATAGAAGAAAGTGCTTTTGCTGTTCCATACTGACAAGGTTAGCAGAGAGAATTTTAAACCCTGGCTTTGCCTCATTAGGAGACACTTACAAATATGGGAGACTCACTCACTCAAAGCATTGCAGCTTTAATTTTAAACATATGCATTTAGAAGATTGTCAACAGCACCAAGGCCTTGCAAGTTTAAATGAATTGGTTGTGTGGAACTGAAAGACACAGCTTAGATCGTCCTGTGAAAATTTCCACATGAACCCCTTGTTTCCAGAGAAATGAGACATTTTAAGGCTTTTGTGGAAAAATCATTCTTTTCATAAGTTTAGGTTCTTTAAAATTTAAATATATTTTAACAATCTTTAGTGTATGGTTTCAACAAAATGTTATATATGTTCCAAAAAGTATACTTTCAAGTTAGTGAGTTTGGGGATCATTCATTATATTCTGATGAGATTCATGGCTTTTTTTACTTCTTAAAATACCTTCATATCTTATTTTCACTGTCTCCCATTAATCATAGAAATTGTTTCTGTTTGCAAAAGTATATATTAGTAGATAATAGGAATCATATCATAAAGTATTTCCATGTGAAGTGCTGGACTTAAAATACAGTTAATTTGACACTTTGAACTTAACACTTCTCTCCAGGAATGACACAGACTCTTCAAGCAGATACGCTTGAGTTTTATTTAGCTGTTTCTATCTATTGGTGAAATTCTTTCTTTGACATCCCCCCTCTTCCCTTCACTTTTCCTGCAAAATATACAGAAATAGAATAACAGAATGCAATAGAGCAAGAACTGATTGTTAGAGAGGCACTCTACTCCATCCACTGCAGTTGCTATATAGATACTTCTCTAGGTCATGTTTTATTTTAAATTGGATTCTTCCAGTTACAAGGTGCAGTTGAAATGAAAATGTAAACCTTGGTTTTAGCATAGCTACTTCAATAAACACGAGTTGCAGAATAAGATCTGTATTTATTTTGGAATACACACTGTTTACTTTAGGAGTATTGTATTTGATCCAAATGCATTTGTTGATGTGAGCAAGCAAAATATGATTTTAATCACTTTTTCTATTAGAAAAGAATGGCATCCATTGTGTGCTATAAAAGGCTTACATGTTCAGTGCAGGGGAGTACTTTAAAGTCATTGGCTGTGAAAAAGGGTTTATAAATAATTTCAGTCCTCAGTGTTTGTAACAGCTAATAGTTTATATAGATAATTTGGTTTTTGTTCCGATGTTCTATTTAACAATAAAAGATAGCATTTGATGGGTTTTGATAGGGTTATTGTGGGCTTTTTTTTACACTATAAGCTTCTCTTTATAGTCCTAAGTTTAAAGTGGGAGCATTTTGAAAGCCTTCATAGCCCAATTTAATTCCTTGACTGTTCATCCACAAATTGTCAGACAGAATGAAGTGGATTTCAAGAACTCTCTTTGTTCTTAATATCCTGTGCCTGACCCACAGGTAATCTGCACCTTTTTTCTTCAGCGCCGAATAATTGTTGTGGGAAAGAAGAGAAAATGTTAGGGTCACAAAGTGCAGGCTAGACAGAGATGACAGGTCCTGCCAAAGGAGTGCCAGGGTTGAGAAGCTGCGAACCTCAGTCCCGGCTCTTTCACATGGATTTGTGCCGTGCACTAACAGGCGCTCCGCGATGACGGGTGAGCAAGTTCAGCACTTCGTTCAGCACTTCAGCCTTTGTTGCCTCGGCTCGAGAGGAAGTGNGATGCACTGCTGTACAATTTTCCAACCTGTACATACCAGGGATTTTATCCTTCTAGTCAAGTGAAAACCAGAGGTTTACTTCTAAAGCTAAATGAACGCTGGCAAATGGTGTTGGGGTCCTTGCACGTGGCCACAGCTATGAGTAAAAAGAATCGCGGGGGGGGAGCAGTGGTAATTGGTCATTTTCAAACTGGCTTTGAAATACCTAAGTGTTGCCTGGAAAAAAAAAATTATAATCTGGCAATCTGTAGCTTTGTGATTCCCAAAGGAGCACGTTTTGATGGCTAATAGGAGTTATGAGTATTTGTGGAGTAGATAATAGTCTTAAAGGGTATATACAACTGTATATCTTATTCCTGGAAAAGACATAAACAGAGGTACTGCTGTTGTAAAAAGCTGCATTGAAAACACAGCAGTGTGCGCTTGGGGATTTTTTTTAAATTTTTTTTTTTTTTACAGATACATCACATTTATAAAGGATTGCATCTTTAACTTGTTTTGCTAGATCTGTTCTCACATGTACATGACCAAATTTCTCTACTGTTCGGTAGGGAAAATGAAGCAGTGGATATAATTGCATAATGACAGATATGAGAGGAACAGAGAATCCCAGCAATCATTTCCTGTGAGTTGGCCAGCTTCCAGGATGTCTCAATGGGCCCGCTGATGTAAAGGCAAAATGAAAATAGCTCATTCTGAAGGGTAGTTGTTGGTCAGGGTTTTTTTTCCGTCTCTTATTTGACTTTGCAGACTAAGGTATTGGAACAATTAGTTGGCAATGTGGTGTTAGTTTTCTCACAGTAAATTAAGAAGATTAACCAAATGTGGAAATGTATTTTAGCCGTAATCAGCAGATTTGGAGCTGTAATACTTCGGCATCCTCTGAGGTTAATGTTAATATTCTTCACGTTATTCCTCTCTATAACGTGCAGGCTTTTCCAGAGTTACCTTATGTCAGTATTTATTCAAAGACAGCAGAATTATTAGATTTATTTTTGTTAGTTTTGTAACACAGAAATGTAGAGGATCAGCATGCTAACTGTTGCGTCACTCCACTTGGCATGTAGTATTGGCACGGGTAAGGGAACTATTATAACAGCCTTAATCTCTTTTTTTATTATTATTGTTATTAATTTTCCTACAGTAAATTGAGTAGGGAAGCATATTTTACATAATTATGGCAGAAGTACACAACCTGATGGGTGGTAGTCAAGGAGCAAAGTAATATAAATATTTGCAGAACATTTCTGCCATAAGTTAATGCTTTGCATATGAATCTTTATAAAGATCCTAAGTTAGTTTAAAGGAATGAATCCAGAGGACTATGTAGGTCCAGGCATTTTAAGAGCTGTGAATGATGACTGTGGAGCATCTCTGGGAGTTTTTGGCTTGTCATACAAAAACAGAAAAGAGGAGGAAAACTTAGCAGGAAGAAGTTAACAAATGCTTTGGGAGTGGAGGAGGGAGAAGACATAAGCTTTTCATGTACAAATCTTAGGCTAGACTCACCTAGTCATTCATTTTTGATTGCTGTTTATCTTTGGCTTCCTGCATTTCACTGGAGACATGCACTTAGCAAATGTTTGCAGCAGCTTTAAGTTGCTCCTGCAACCACAGATCTGCTGCTGCTTCAAGCCCCAAAGCTGAGCTGATGGAAGGGAATGGAGAAACAAGTCTCAGTTATTCCATGCAACATCTGTTGGTTTAATTGAGCTGCTGCAGGGGATTCAAGCTAAGCTACCAGCTGTGGCACAGAAAGGTCTGAGGGACACAAACACATGGATCCATGCAAGCCAGCTGCGTGAAAGAGCAAAAAAGGACAATATGGGCTGTAACTTCTTAAGAAGTAGATTTGCCAGGTTACACATGCCGACACTCCCATTTTCCCTGAAAGTATTATTTCTAAACAATACCAAGTGCATTTTGCTTTCCAGGGATTGATCTGAAAGTGTAGAGCTCCATCTCAGCCTGTCTGACTGAAATACAGATCTTCAGTACGAACATGTTACCACTTGTAGTTCCTCCCGAAGATTTTAAACTGGATACACTGAAGTTGTAAGGTCAACACATTTAGGAGCAAAATACAGCTAGCTGCATAAGCTTTAGATGTAAGCCACAGGATATTTTGTTCCTTACTTGCCAATTCAGCCTATTTTAAAAGAGAATCCCACAATTTTAATTTTCTGCTTTGGACTTGACAGCTAAACTGATTCTGTCATAATAAAATACATCTGCATAAATAACAGTGTTTCTACAGGGACTTTTGGTATTTGTTTCAGATATCACTTTGCCAGAGAAATTAGGGGGAGAATTCTAATACTGTATTTCCTATGAAAATTTCACAAAAATGTCAACTACATTTGTGAAAGTTTGAAATGGTGAACTTGCAAACAAACTTTTTTTTTCCTGGATGGCCATTTAGCTGTAAGCCAGATCCCCTCACAGAAGCTTTTCTGAGAAGTACTTGAGGATTTTAGAGTCTATGTGTATCTATATTTGTGAAAATGTTCTGGATGGAAGGGCATACTTTATTTCTTGGGCAGTGTTTTACCGTATCCCTGATTATGGTGCCTGTTGAGCTAACTGCTATTTTCAGTTGTTGACTCTGTGTGTGATTGCTTATATCTAGTCAGAGGACTGAGCAGTGTCTCAGGTAGCTCACAAACAGAATGTTCCGAACAAACCAAGCAGGTGAAAACAAATACAAGGGGTTCTGATGGAAGGATGGACCACATCAATTAATGATGGGCAGTTAATTGGCTTCTTTGAAGAATTACTCCTAAATAACTTCCCTGCTAAAAGAGCAATTGCTAAATGAGTGTTTTTCCTTACCATGTTCAGGGGTCGAAAAATGCAGCCATCACTCATTAGCCTAAAGTCCAAGTCAGCTAGACAGCGTGAAAAAATACCTGGCACTCAAAGCTCACATTTAGCCTCAAAGCCATGCCCTGCCACTCAAAAGGAACAAAACAGTCGTGCACTGTTTGTGACCTCCTTTTAGCTGTAACATAGTGTCAATCACATTGGGCTTTAATCCGTTCCAAATTATAACATGTATCTCTTGTGCTTTGTTCCCTTCCAGACTTTTTTCTTCTTTTATTCCTGACAAAAGAGGACACTATCCCTTATTATATTCAGTATTTTGTCCGAAATTTGTGGTGCTTGTGACAGTTTCTTCATTTTTTATCTTGCTTTCTTGACACTGTTTCTGCACCTTTTCCCTACCAGTTTTTAGTCTCAAATTTATTTTCTGGGCTTTTCTCTCCAAAATAATTCTTTCTTTTCATGCCACAATTTCTATTTCTAATGTATTACCACAGTTCTCACATTCTATCCTACCAAGCAGGTGGTTAGACAGAAGGGGAGAATGTCTGTCATGATACAGGGCTTGTGATGGTTCCAAGATCTTGCACTGTGAATTAAAGTTCCAAGTCCCCAGGTTCTCCCTAGTATCTAAGATGTAGTGGTCTCACTCTTCCTGCCTCTATCTTTTCCCTGAGAGAGTTGAATTTGGAATTTTTTTGAGTTATTCCTTCTTACATCTGCTCCTTTTAGAGGATGAGCTTCTACTCCTTCCTTTAGTTTTGTGGTTACTAAAAAAATAGTTTATTTTTCACATATTCCATTTTGAGCCCTCTTCTCCAGTAGCTTGTAACAGTTGTCATTCATATTTTCTAAGCTGGAGGAGAAATCACTGAGCAACAGAAGAATAACTAAAGTGGGAAACTAATGAATTCAGGAGTGTGTTGCTTCTTTAGCTTATACTCAGCTCATTTTTGAATTGTTAATGTAGTATGCATTTGGACAGGCATTTGCTCTAGGTTTTAAACAGAAAAATAGTAAAAAATTATGTGAATTTGATAACTTGCTGAAGAAGCTTCTGGCTCCTTTTTCAGCCAAGTTGATTTTCAAAGCCTGGCAACATATGCTCAAACAGTTTCAGCTGTGTCTGTACATCTAATGCATTTTGTCTGCCTGAGGAGAAAATTCACTGTATGCTGGTTAAATATGAGCAAATGTAGTATTGTCTCTCCTGTGCTGGTTGTCACTCCTACCTCTCTCTTTAGCACAAGCTACCTATGCATAAGATAGAGAAGAGTAACTGTTACAGTAGGAATATGTTGTACAAGTGCAAAAGACCACACCTTGTTCTTCAAAACATTTCAAGTTTCTGAGGCATTTTTCGTAAACCTATGTTTTTAAAAATCTAGAATTCACAGCCACCATGTGAGGCCACATAGGCTTCTTCAGCTTTTTTCTTATCTGAGGTTGTTGACCTCAGGAGAGGAGGAGAAGGTTACAGGGTCAAAGTCTTTTCCTCCTTGGAGCTTGCTGCTTGCTGGGAGAGGGTTGGCTGGAAAATAGATGTTTTAGAAAAAGGGTTGAGGGTCATGATTTCAATTCTGTTAGGGAACAGCTGGTTTGAGTTTCTTTCCACTTCTATCTTCCCTCCCTTCCTCACAAATCCATGGAGAGAGAAAAATTTGTTCAGAGGAAAGCAACACAAAAATAAAGGATTGCAGCATTTTCATCTTTAAAATAGATCGTATTTGTTATAGGGCTTCACATTAGGAGAAAGAAAAGGAAATTATTAAAATAATTTAAATCCATTATTGTTACAAGCATTGAATTGATATTGATCTAGAATGTCAGAGGTTTATTTGTTTTCCTGCCAACAGTTAAAATGTTAATAGTAATGTTTTAATGGGGCTTTTTGTGGATAAACAACATGCATTGCAATTTTTAATTTAGTGATGGACAAAGCTAATTTTTAATGTATTGTGTTAGTTTGCAGACAAGCTGCTGAAGAAAGATGGTTTGATTTGGGTATTTCTGTTCAGATTTTCTTCATCTTGGCATGCTGCTTTCATGCACTAAGACCAAAGAGAGAGAAGGAAACTCACAACTCTCAAATGAATGGCAAACTAGGAACAGATTTTTCATCTGCACTCCTCTGAAACACTGGCCTCAGGCTGTGTTGGTGTGTGGCTCAACAGCAATCAGAGGTCATAATTTCATTGGCGGTTAGCATCAGGTTTAATTTTTCTAATATGTTACATTTACCAAAATGTCTGGTTTCAGTTACACTTATGCACTGACTGAATCAGCTTTGAGCAGCATGATGTTTTAAGGTACCTGAAAGGCTACAAGAACGTTTATGGAACACATATGCTAATTGCTTTTAACCACTTTCCTTTCTAAACACAAAAACGTGTTTTTGGAAAGCCATTTAACAGTAGTAGCTAATGACGGTGTGCATTTATTCTAAGAAACAAGCACAAGGAATAGGTAAAATAGTTGTTTTAACAAGACTGCCATCTACTGATTTCCACAATTAAAAATACCCCTGATGACTAGAGGGTTCGTAGATTTTTTTATAGCTTTGCAAAATCAAGAAAGTTATAAAATCTTTCTGTCACCTTAGGAATGCGACCAGGTTCACATTGACGATGTGTCTTCGGACGACAACGGTCAAGATTTAAGGTACAAGAGAACTCATTAAGATAAAAAATTCCTTTGCAAACTCTTCCCTGGGCAAGTCACGGGCTTCTGGAATGCTCACAGTAGCCTGCTGTCTTTTCACTGTCTCCTTTGCAACACAGCCAAGTGAGTAGCTGGTGGTTCAGTGCAGCCTGTTGCCTTTTCTTAATCCATGGGTTTTTTTCTCTGTGCCCAGCACATATAACTTCGGAACAGACGGCTTTCCCGCGGCTGCCACCAGCGCCAACCTGTGCCTGGCCACCGGCGTGCGCGGAGGGGTGGACTGGATGCGGAAACTGGCCTTCCGCTACAGACGAGTAAAAGAAATATACAACACCTACAAAAACAACGTTGGAGGCAAGTGACTGAGTGACTGTGGAGTATCTAACAAGCACTGACTAGGGGTCGTAAATGGGAAGAACTGGTTTCTACTCCTTTTTATAACATAGTAGTGTTTAGCAGTGTTACTACATAGTAGTGTTACTGTTCAGTTTGCAGCGTGCAGAAAATTGCCTGAGCTAGTGAAAGCAAAGGAAAATGACAGAGCGCTACTTAATACCAGTGCAGACATGCCCTTGTCTTCTCCACAGGTCTTCTTGGTCCAGCAAAAAGAGAGGCTTGGTTACAACTAAGAGCAGAAATTGAAGCTTTGACAGATTCTTGGTTAACACTTGCACTGAAAGCACTCACCCTCATTCATTCGAGGTGAGTATTAAAGAGTACGAAGGAAGCTCTAGGGTGTCTGATGATGATGATGATCTGAAAGAGGCTCTCTGGTGTGGTGGGAAAAATGGTGAAGCTGCAGGACCTTGTCCTCATTCCTTATTCTGATCTGACCATGCCACACCTTGCTCCTTGGCACAGTGGTTAAAAAAATATGTTCTTTTTAAGTGGCAATAATAATATTGAGGGGTTCTGAAGGCAGGGGTAAGATTTTCCTGCTATTGTTTCATTTTGGTTTTTTCTGTTTTGCTTTGTTAAAAAAGGATATTTGCATTTTCTCTTCCATAGGACAAACTGTGTGAACATCCTCGTAACAACTACTCAGCTAATTCCAGCTCTGGCAAAAGTCTTGTTGTATGGACTAGGGGTTGTATTTCCCATAGAGAATATTTACAGTGCAACTAAAATAGGTGAGCTATTTTCATCATGTTGTGATACAGTTAACGCTGTATTTCTAAAAAAGAAAAGGCATTGTAGTCTATATTTAATTCTAAGTTGCTTTCACTGTATCAAATACAGAGATTGGTTATGCCTGATCTTGATGAAACATTGCTAAAGCACCCTAAAAGTGCTTTTTGAATGAGTGATGATCCAGCACAGAAAGCTTTGTATATCTCTATTGACAGTGGTGCAGTCTCTGTTAGGAAGAAATGTAGTTGCTTTTTTTTCATCATTTCTCAGAACTGTGGGGCTGTGTAGCAGTTGAGAAGGGTTTTTAATAGGCAGTAAGTACAGGACTGGAGACTCCCTGGAACAGCAGTAGGAGAAATTCTGTAAAGGTAAGCCCTGGCTTCATTTGTTTTCATGGGCTCTGGAGAAAATTTTGGTAAACAATTTACCAGAAGAAAGAATGTTTTGCTGCAGAATGTAATTATTAAGTTTCTTCATACTGACTGTAATAAGCTTCAGCCAGGCAAATGTTTATTTCTGTTTTCTGGTTCAGTATCAAAGGTATTATTCTGAGTATGTAGAGGTACCCTAGACCAGATGGCAGTGGTATTTGTAGTTTTTAATGTGATTATGACATATCTGTTCTGTCTCATATTCCCTCATAGTTGTGGGCTACAAAAACACATTTTTCATGTGTTCTTGAGTATCTATAATACAGCAAGCTCAAATTGTCAAGAAATAATTGTGACATATTTTTGATTTTTTTTTAAACAAGACAAAAGAAAAATTGGTTCAGAGTGTTACAGGGAAATTTGAAAGTGTTCCCATAAAATATTTAAAACTGTTTCCTGAATATTAAAGTTACAGTGCCCTCTGTCAAAATTTATAGTAAATTATAACTTTGAAATAAAATACTTTAAATACATATTTTAATTTAAAAAAAAAATTAATCTTCACTTGTGACTTCACATACATGAGATAGAAGGGTGTTTTTGTAAGAATGTGTTCTGTCACTGACTGTACAGGAAACCATGAGATTTTTGTAATTAGATTCATAATATTCAATCACTGTTTCAAGTTAGTATTGGAGATTTCTTATGCCTGGTGCTACTGTTAAATGATATCATTAAGTAGTTTGCCTTTTGCAATGGCTAGAAAACTTCATTTAATTTTCAGGCTACTTTTTCTTATGCTTATTGTTCTTTAGCTGAAATAATTATTCTTCAAAAAGACAGTTTATCTCATCCATTGCTGTAGACACACAGGTTAGCATGTCCCATGGCCAGACTAAAGTGACCTTCCCAAATGGGGACATTGGAGAAAGCTCGAGTTCAGGCATTTGCTTTCCTTCTGTCTTCTCAGTACCATTCTTGAAGCTTCCCATTATGGGTACAAATTGAAAGAGAGGAAATTTAGGTTAGCTGTTAGGAAGAAATTCTTTACTGTAAGGGTGGTAAGACACTGAAACAGGTTGCCCATGGAGGTTGTGGATACCCCAACCCTGGCAGTGTTAAAGGCCAGATTGGGTAAGGCCTTGGATAACCTGTTGCAGCGGTAGTGTCCCTGCACACTCCAGAGTGAGATGAAATTAGATGATTTTTAAGGTCCCTTCCAACCCTTAATATTTCTGTGATTCTATGGTACTTGTGAAAAGGGCTGGAGCACTGAGATCATTTCCCTAGGTGTGTGCAGGGAAGGAATGACCCATATGGGTGGATCCCAGTGCAGGATCAAGGACATGGCCCATGTGTTGGATTACAGGCATTTAAATCTAAATCTTTTGGGTGACCTTCTAAGTCAGGGTACTACTGTTTTAGGAGCTGCAATTAATCATGTCACAGATTTTGGAGAAAAAGCTAGAATTTCAACCCAGCTTCAATCAATTTACTCAAATCAGGCTACTGGTCATCAACAAATGGTAGATAATTCTCCTGGTGGTGAAATTCCCCCCAAACCTGTGTCATATTAGGGAATGAGACAGGAAAGGTCATATTGTGGACCTCTAGTATGCTATCTGTGCTGCAATTGGCCTTGATACACTATCCTGAGGGACAGACCTTTCTCATCTTGTAGCTCTACTTAAGAATTCCAAGGGCTGGGGAGATCCAGGCTAAAAAGTTACTTATTTGATGACATCCCATCACCACCTACCCTGAATAGCCTGATCTTTTTTTTTTCAGGAAAGGAAAGTTGTTTTGAGCGAATAATTCAAAGATTTGGAAGAAAAGTAGTGTATGTTGTTATAGGGGACGGTGTCGAAGAAGAACAAGGCGCAAAAAAGGTAATGACCGTCTTTTGGTGAGGGTTGGTTTCAAGAGTCTGGAAAGTTGTCTTTTCCTCAACATGGGACAGCATGCATTGACATTTAGGTTGGATATCTTTGTCTTATAAAATCTGTGTTGACCATATATATTAGAAAGCCGGGTAAGAGTATAGATAATGATTTGCCCTGCTGTTCTCCAAAAGACACATTAAACTATGTATGTTTGGTGTATTTTAAAAAGGGGCCAGAAAATGGGCCCTGGCTTTTGTGCCAAGAGCTAATAGTTCTGTTTTCCTTGGCAACCCAAAATACCACATAGGATGTTACGAATGTAAGCAAAATATGGTGATTTCTAGTGATCAAACAGCAGTGTGCTGTTTGACTGTATGAAATACATCTATGTCACACCTTAAAAAGACGTGTAGGACTGGAGTAGGTATACAGGAATTTCCGTTTTCTTATGTGTCCATAATTTGGATTCTTCGTTCAGACAACAACCTGTGGCTTGGCATGCATTCATAATCTCAGATAACTGAGCAGAGGATATTATTTGACTGTCTATTATTTTTTGCTTTCCACTGAGAAGAAGGGAAAAATAATTTTTTTTTAAACAATGTGAATTAAGCTGCATAAAAAGCAACATTTCCCATTCACAATTAATAGGCATTATTTCTAGCCTTGCAAGGTAGTCTGCAGATACACACCGCTTGCTTGGAAGAATGAGGCATAACTCTGGCTATTTGAATAATAGGAGAAAGTGCAGAAAAATGGGAATTTTTGTTCTTGCTTCCTTTCACAGATAAATTGCTTTTACACAGCTGCTTTTTCATCACAAAACTCTCTGTGATACTTCTATCTCTTTCCACTGTGACTTTCTAAATTGGAGAAGTGAAACTAATTAGTCCACATGGCGTTTTAACAACCATTGACTGGTTTTGCTTCATGAAATTTGGGTTTTGTGCCCCTGAAGCCTTGCGGGTAGGTTCCCGGCTCGTCCCAGCACTTTGCAGAGTCTCAGTTTCATGTATCCCTTTGGCGGACTGACGGGAACAGTTTGCTCCTTTCTCCTTCAGAAATGCCTTTCATCTTTGCAGAGAAATGTTTTCCCGCTGCAAATGATTACATTTTAAAAGCTGTATTTAAGATCGGGGAGGGCAGGGGGGGGAAATTCCTTCTCTTTGTTCCTTTTCTGTTGCTTGGTGAAATAGTGTTGTATATGATAATGGCAGGAGTAGTCCTTTTGGTAACATTATCTATTCCAGTGCTTTTTTCAACAGGAAACATGATTCAGAAAAGCATAAGAGAAAGCCTTTCCAGTCGCTAAGAGGAGTAGCAGTATAGAAAGTTCCTTTGTGCAATTGCTTGTGTGTATTCTTTCTTGATGGAAGGAATTTTCAGGTTGAAAGCATGTTAGATGCTCTGGATTAAATTATCTGCTGCAGCGATGCCAGAGAAGTCAATAAGTAGACCAGCAGCCCTGCCTTTCTGCATAAACTATCAATTTGATTTAGGAAAATGCTTCTGTGATTCTTGTCCTGCTTCTTACTCCACCAAATAAGAAATCACCATTTCACACTGTGAATGCAGAATTTGCCTTTTTAGGTTTTGGGGTTTTTTGGGGGGTTTTTTTGTTGTTTTTTTTTTCACATCCTGCAAGGGCAGAAACCTTCTCTGGAGACCACACAAACAAAACAGAAGCTTTACCTCCACAAAACTACCAAAAGCAAATCAATCCAAAGTGGCATAACTGTCCTGTGATGTACCCCATTGTCATGCTTATCCCCTAAATCTTGGGAGCTGGTTCCTTCTCACCTTGCTTCCCATCAGCATGTCAGGTTTTGTGGTATTCTCCAGGGAAGGGACATGTCTTCTGTCACCCCTTTGCACAGCACTTTCCTGTAGGGCTCTGGCCTGTGGTGAAGCCATTAGTATATGTGTGTTTCTTTACACTACTTAGAACACAAACAGCAGACCCTTCTTTAGATAACACTTTATTGTTTACATGTAAACTGTAAGGAGTCTTTTCAAGTGAGAATATAAATTCAAGCCTATTTAATTAGAGATTTTTTTTCTATGTTCATTCAGTGGGTAAAAAAAAAGAAGTTGAAATTCCAGCTTAGAAGGTATGAAACTTAAGGTTTATTATTAAAATAATTTACTGATAATTTATAAATTCCTTCATTAGAAAACAAGATTTTCATGTATGTCCTTCATTCATGGAAAATCTTGACTCAATACAGTGGTAGGAAAATAAAAGACATTTTTAATTTTTTTTTTATTATCATTAGTATAAAAATTCAATAATAGAAACTTTTTGATGCCACTTAAAAGATCATTGCTTTATTGAGAAACATTTTTAGGATAAACAGTTTGTTCATAAAATGCCTCTTTTAGTTGATGTAAGTATACGTGATACACTGAGGAAGCTGCACACTGTTACATTTCTGGTAGCGTTAGTCAAACTATGATATTTACACCTTTGTTTAGCTGTCACTTCCAGCAAGATATTTGATGAGACAGTCAAAATTCTCAGGATGTTTGCACTGTGGACGGAGGAATAATCACAGTCTTCTGGATCAGTGCAGTAACCAGCGAGCTTGGCTGTAACACCAGGGTTCACACGAAGGTTGCTACCTTCATATCAGCTTCCCCAGGAAAAGAGGGAGAGCAGGGCAGGGAGAAACCAGTGTGAAAATCCAAAGGCACCACTGCTGGTGCTGTGTCGGTCAGAGCCACCACCTGCAAGTGCCACTGTGGTGACAAAACTATTCTTAGTATAAAGTTCTGGGGGTTCCTGCCAGAGACTCCATTGTCTCGGCATTTTGGTTTCCTTTGCTTTGTGTTTTGGTTTTGGAGGTGGTTTTGTTTTGTTGTGTCTTGTTTTGTTTTGTGCTCATCTTTTGCCTTTGCTTTTGGAGACACATTTGGAAATACTAATAAGACAGAAAAAACCCAGCTCCTAAGTTTTTCTGCTTAGGAGAATTCTCCAAAGGATTTCTAATTTGTGAGAAGAGACAAAGGCTCCTCTGCACTGAGGAGCTGGATTTTACATCAGGTGATGCGGGAGAGCCTAGGCAAATGGGCTTCTCCCTTTGTCTCCAAAATGGTCATGCTGCCTTGGAGGAAAAATCATAAATCTTTGTGGAGCAATAAATAGAATATAAATGGGTATCCAATATGCCACTGCTTTTAAGCTCACAGTCACACTGTGCTGGTCAAGTTTGGGGTAGGAAGTAAAGACTGCTGCTTAGCAAATCTGGCAGGAATACAACAAAAATACCATGAAAGATGACAAAAACTGATGAGTTTTCTATTCAAATCCATCACAAATCTCAGGAGTAAGTTTTTTGTATAAATATGTATTAATTTAAGGGAAGGAGGATAGAACTGCACTTTTTGGTGTTGCTATCAAAAATGGATTTGTTTTGCATGTGTATTAATAGCAACTCTTGATTTTGTAGAGTAAAATAGCTGAAGCTTTTTGAAAATAAAATTACTTCTATTTCAGAAATAAAATAGCTAATATCTTATGTTATTTAATAATACACTAATTATTAGGCTTACTAAATTTTTAGTTTCATTTTTTTGCTTTTTACATCAAAACCAAAATTTTGCCACCATATTTAATTTCAAAATGTCATCAAAATCAAATCATTTAAAAGTTCATAGGTGTTTTATTACTAAGTATCATCTACCAAACAATTCATGATTTTTAAAAGACAAAAGCTTCATATTTACTTGGAAGATCTAGAAATAGTAGAGTTCCATTAGATCCTAATGCATCCAGTTTCACCACCTATTTATTAGTGGTTAACATTTGTCATCCATTCTCGCGCAGCAGCAAATGTGAGATTAGCATTTCTTGCTTGGCTCAGAATAGAAGTGTTCTGCATGACATGTGTGTGCTAAGTGTTGGCAGGGATGGCTTTCTAAAGGCAATATTTATTACATATATATACAAAAGATCTCTTGCTCTCTCAAATGATCTCAAGTCATTTGGTAAGAGAAAATGTGCTTCCATCTCATGGGTGTGTTGCTACTTTTCATGGCTGAGTAGTTGTGAATCAACAGCACATGTTTATACAGGAATAATATATAAGGGTTTGTATGATAATTTTGTTACTTTAAAGATTTTAGTCTCATACAAACATTTATTATCTTAGATGGGATGAAAATTAATGTACATGCCTCATGAAAACACATGCATATGTATGAGCAGGTATGTGTGAGGCTCTCTATATACACACAAACATATATATATATA
>VZDJ01007755.1:2194294-2297784 GCA_008694505.1 Cyanoderma ruficeps
ATATATATATATATATATATGTATGTATCAGGTTTGTTTCCCCTCCTCACAGCTCTGAAGGCTGTACTGTAGGGTCAGACTGATAGAAATCTGAATTGGCCACGTTCAGCCATGCCCAGGGCATCAGTGCAGATTCCAGCCCCATGCAGCCACCACATCCCTGGCATGCCTTGTTTCTTGGGAGTGTGCAGCTGGCCTTTAGACCTACATGAAGGAGAACTGGAAATAGTTGTAATCCTGAGATCTGCACAACCTCTTTTCTTTCATGAGACTCTCTATTGTCATTCCACACTTCACTGCTGTAACTGCATGGAGTAAATATAGGTATACTCCTTTCACAAACAGACATAAATAAAGCAGAGGGCACTTAACTGAGTTGGAGATAGAAATATATAGTCAAAATAATGACTGCTTACAGTTTTGGTTTAAAATCTGACCATCAACAGCTGACCCATAAACAGGGTAATCCAAGACTCAGTATTGCACATGGGCATCTAGCAAGAGGTGCTGTAATTTGATTTAACAGAAGCTAAACCTTCTGTTAAATCAATCAGAGGCTTTAACTGCTCTATCTGCCCGGTGTGTGTATGCTCTGTGATGCTGAGGTTGTTACCAGGGAAGCAGTATAAAGCTGGAGCTGCATGAAGTGGGAGCTGGAAGCCAAGAATTTATGCCTATAGTTCTCCCTAACCATTGGTTTGATGGGTGACTTTGGAGGGCATCCATGTCATTGACTCTTCGCTTCTGCAGAGACACTTTGCAAATGCAGGTGTCCACCAAACTGCCACACCAAATGGTAGGTGTGCTGTTTACACCTCCCTGACCCATGGATAAAGCAGACCTGCTGCCCAGCTGACTAAGAGGAGGAGCAGGGAGCTATGGCTGTCTGTCAGGGAGAGCAGCTGTGTCCCACCTGGCACGGGTCTGAGAGAGGAGAGGGAAGCTGCAACATCACATGAAAAGAAAGGAGCACTGCTGAGCATCACTAACCTGTGCAGTCATCTGGCAAACACACCATGGACTTGCTGCAAGCACCAACCTGTGGCTCCTTGTCCTTGATATAGTACCCCTAACAGATATTTCAAATTCTGCTAGAAAGATCTTGCAGCCTAAGTTAGAGATGGGTGCACAGAAGCGTTTGCAAAGTCCAGAGAACGGCAGGACTAGTAGTTTTTATTTTGTATTGCTCTTGCTAGTTCGTTTCCTGAACATGATGCAAGAAGTTCATATTTAGGAAATCTGTGAGTTGGAAAGCAACAGTGTCTGGCCTGACAGAGCACAGAGGGTAGGCTGCCTGTAAAATGTAACAGGGAAGACCCTGGGACATGGAGTTGTAATGGAGTGAGCTAACTGCTTCTGCTTTCTGTAGCTGGTGGAGTGTAGAGACAGTACAGTGGAAGTCCAGATTGAAGATGTAGGAGAAAAAAAGTCTTGTAATGTTTAACATTTCCTTCTTAAGGAAAGGATCCATCTATAAAACTGTTTTGGAAATATCATAAGCTTTTTTTTTTTTTCCAAAAAATACCTTTGTTGTCTCTGAATTTTGTTTGTTTTGTTCTCTCCATTGTCAGCCATTGCTCATGAATTTATCTTCAAGCTGAAATTCAGTCAGCTGTTTCTCAAGGTTTTCTAATACTCTAGAGCAAAGCAAAGCAGAACAGAAACTGTTCCAATGGTGTTTTCTTGGGGGTCATTTTGTTTTCTTCCTGAAGAAATTCCTTTGCTCTAGAAGCAGGGCATACTCTGGATGTGGGCATGTGTTGATGCATCCATATTGCATCTTTATTCAGATCAAGAGTGTCATATCAAAGAGGATGTGATAGGCTGAGTGTTAAGGTGTTTGCCTTCTGAGACAGGCATAAAAATTACTGTAAACATGCAGCTGGAAACACTGAGTATAACATTGTTTTCAAAATTTTTCTGTAACTTAAAATTTGAGAAGACCAGAATGAAAAAAGGAGAGCAGAATAAAAGTGACAGAGGAGATGGAGTTCTGCTACTGATTTCAGTGGAATTCAGAATTTACTCAGGAGCTGTTGAAGTACAGTGATGAAAGCCTCTATGAGAAGTCATAGATAAAATGCTTGGGGAACTTAGAAGCTAATGTGATAATAAATTGCTTGTGGTTTGCCTCCTAAAAATGCCAGGACACAAACTCACCCAATGAAAAGGTGAACACAATCATGTTAGCCTCCAGAATACTGTTGAATTCAAACTGATGGTTATCTTTTTATCTTTTTTTTTTAATTTATTTACTCAAAAGTTCTTGTTGACATTATAATCCTTAGTTTCAAGTATAAAGGTAGTTCTTAATCCCATTTTTACCCTTCATGAATGAGGCAATCTGTGCTTTTTCCTGGAATTTGTGTTTTTGGTTTATCCAGGTTCTTTGCAAAAGTATTTGTTCTCCAGACAGATTTTATTACAACTAATAGGAAAAAAATATGATTTTATTTTAATGTCCCATATGGAAAAGATGTTTTAAGAGCAGTGTTAGCAATGACCAATGTTATACAAGCCACTGGGATAAAAATCTTTTCAAAATGATGTGAGCAACACATGAGTTATTTTGAATCACCATTTCTCTATTCTTAACTCATCTGCCAGGAATAGTTTTTTAAAAGGGGCAAACACATTTTGATAGTAAACAACACTTTCACTTTCTTGATTTTCTTTCTGTTTCCTTCCTCAAACGACCCACATGCTTCATGTTTATGTTATTTGGTTTATTTTTTTCCAGAAGTAAGATTTTCTTCTGCAGTGTTCTGAAATCTGTTTTTCATATAAAGAGATTAGAAGCTCCTCCTTTCCTTATGATCTCCTGATGTGTTTGCTGTAGTTCCTGTCATAAATAGATTTGCTGTTATTGAGAATTTGTGTTTAGGGTGTAGGTCAGAGAAACCAGACATAAACATGAGGGACTCCAGGTTTTAAGAGCTCTTTTTCTCTCCCGCAAGTGTTCTCTTATCCCTGTAAAAGACAAAGGGTGGGTCTAAATACCAGAATGCTTGGGGTTATTTTTACATGTTGTCTGTGCTGTTCACAGCATGCTATGCCATTTTGGAGGATCTCGAGCCACTCTGACCTTATGGCCCTTCACCATGCCTTGGAACTGGAGTACTTGTAGCAGCTTAGCAGCACTTTCAAACCTCAGAGCCTCCTTCTGCCCGTGGATGAGATGCCTGTGTCTTGTGTCAGCATTGGACTACAGAACTTTGTGATTTCAACATGTTGACGTACAGCTGCAATTGGTCTTAACCCTTGCCCTTTCAGTAAACGGAGGAGCATGTCTTTTTCTTCAGAACAGCTGTTGGCTCCGGTACTGCGAGCCCAACGAAAACAAGCCATGCGAGTGTTTGAACAACTCATCGTTACCGTATTTGCTACCAAAAAGAAATAGAGAAAGAAAAATAAAACGGGAAAAAAAAAAAGGAAAAGAAAAGGAAATAAGAGGTTCATACCTGTGAAGAAAAGAAAAAGGACCTGCAAATGCTTTGTAGTTTTTAGCCTCTTTAATGTGACACACACCATTTCTTCAACACAGCAAACTTGATTGCACAATGAAGACTGAGATTTTACAAAATACCAGTGGAGTAATTTTCTTATAAAGAAGGTTTACGTTTTGGTTTCTCATACCCAGGGTACTCTGTACATCTTTACTTATTTATGAACAGACTATATTTTGACATCATATAACTGAGGATATGTATAATAGGATTAAAGGCTATTATAAGCCTTTGCCTTATGGTACAGCAACTACTTTTGGTTTTAGCACATTACAGAGTAGTTTAAAATATGTCTAATTTAAACTAATAGGTACATCACTGAGACAATCATGTACAGGAAGAATTTTTTGTGTAAATTTGTAATAATGAATGATTCTTTTACATATTGTTAAGGTAAATGCTATTGAAAGATAGTAATGCCTTGTTGGTGAAGAGTGAGGCCACGTGTGCACAGACTTGTGCAGTGCCTTATCAATGTGTTGGATATAAATATGTAGATAATGGATTTTTTTAGATAAATTTGTCAAGACCAAAAGCATGGATGTCAAGTGTCAATAGGAATTGGGTTTTGTTCTCAGCTGTTTCTCTGCCATTTTCTTGTCTCACCTACTCTGATTATGAAAAGATTGATTTTGTGTGTGTCCCCCCCCCCCGGTCAAAGCAAATACAGATAAAACCCAAGTGAAGAGGAGGCCTTTATTGTCTTTTTGTTTCCTCTTTTAAAGTTAACATATTAACCCTTTTTTAGAGTATTAAAAAAATTAATTAGGAGAGTCATTCCATCAAGAGATAGAGAAAAAAACACAAATATATTTTAAGATGTAACTTAAACTGGAACCTTGGTACTGAATAGTTTTTGTCTCATCCAAAAATGAAGGAAACTATCATCACTAATATTTTTAGAAATTAGAAGTGAGAATATTTTGGAGAAATTAAACAAGAATGCTCATATACATTTAAGATTTTTTAATCCTCTTCCGCCAGGAGTCAGATTTTCCTAAGATATAACATCCATTGCCGGCAATGGAAATGCTGAAATGGTTATCACCAAGGAGTTAAAATTTGCCTTTGTCTGTACTAACTTAAAGGACAAACCTAGACTGTGTCTCTCTGTGACTTGTGACTTTTCTGATCTTGAAGGCTGTGAGCTACTTGGTTAAATAAACTGTTAGTCTGGCATCTTGGCTTGAATTGTACCAATTCCCTTTGCCCAGTTATCTTATTAAAGAGAAGCCTCACCTTTGCTGGTTAATTTTCTGGTTTTTCTTCTTTCATTTTTTTAAAAAAACACCAGCCTCAAAACAGCTACCTGCAAAGCTACAAAGCACCAATGTAGCTAAAAATCAACACCCTTCTCTATTGGAGGAATCACAATGCTGCTAGAGTAAAATATTTGTGGCTTGCTTTGGTACCAACAGAGGGGTTTTTATCTTACCAAGACTTGCACATGTGCTTTACTTGACCCAGTATGAGTGCTGCAACTAATGCAGTACTCACATACGTACATAAAGCACATTGTGGATAGTTTTTAGAATTGAGATTATAATTAGCCTTTTTTTCCTCAAGCAAAGTAGACAGTGATGGGGGGGATTGGTTGTCTTTTTTTTTTTTTTTTCCTTTGGCTCTTTTCAATTTTTAGTCACTCGCGGACTGAAAATAATAACAAAGTTTATCTGGGCCTTATTGTACAAAAAGTGTGTTGTGTCCACAATTGTGTACAGAATTTTTCTTCATTCATTTTGTTTTAAATTAATAAAATTGATTTGTGAACATATTAAACAATTGTCTTGTATGCAAGTCTGTGATATCTCTGCCCTCTGGGCTGGGAATGAGGAGACATCTCTCATCTCTTTGCTGTCCCAAGACACAGAAGTTGTTCACTTTCTGGTGCCCAGCTGAGGTGTTTAATACTTGCATCTGGTTTACAGAAGGCTCAGTTCAATGAGCAGCAGTTGTTTTGCTTAGCAGCAGCAGCTAAAGGTCAGTGCAGAATAAGGCCATGGTGTCCTGGAAAAGTGTCTCTTAGTGATTCACACCAAATGCCTGAACTTCATGGTAGCTCTGCGTCCAGAGCAATCCATGTGCTGGATGGATGAGTCTACCATTCAGACATCTCACTCAGTGCTACAAGTCCCATCCTCTGAGGTTTTACAGGCCTGAACATCTGGGAGTTCTGGACTGGCATTTAACTTTTCCAAGCACGGAGCAGAGCTGCCCTTTAAATTGGGAAGAGTGGCAGTGACCACCATTTTGTAGCAGACACTTAGTGGTACACACATGGTCTGGTGAAGATCCCTCTTTGCTCCTCTGCCCATTAGTGAGAGCCTTGATTGCCAGCTGGTTATTCCTTATGCTCACTTTATGGCCTAGTGAGACCTAACAAATGGAAGAAAACCAAGACCAGTCAAGGACTTGCTCTACATACTTGGCACCACCGTGGAAGTTTCATGCTCAGAGGTGAATTGTCTGTTTTCAGCACACCATCAATGATGCTGGAAATTAGGCTGATGAAATAAGCACTGAAATGCCCCCTGAAGTCAATGTCTTTCTTTCTGAGCAACTAAATATTCAGAAAAAAAAATTTTTAAGGAGCATCATATGGAAACCCGTCTTAAATCACAATATTGTAAGAAAGCAAGTAGTGCTGTAGAGTGAAGATCATGTAGGCAGCTCACGGACTTGGGGTCCGCTTTTTGAAAGCTGTCAGTCCTGCTTAAAGTTACCATTTCGTAGATGCTCACTGATAAAAATGTTCAGCTGTAATGGTTTTCATTCTCAGAATAACACACATGTAACTTTGAGGTAGTGCTGAGAAAGTGAAATTAAAAATAGTAATTATTATTATTTATGTCTTTCATGACTGGAATGCATGCTCAGTGAGTGGTACCTTTGTCTCAAAAATGCTTGCAATGCAAGCCAGTAAAATATTGTTAGAAATTTTTTTTTGCCTTTTCCTTCAGTTTTCTGCTTCTCTCAGTGTTGAATTCTGTCCTGCGACATGAGCAGAGGATTAATATCAGGAGACACGTTTCTTTGTGTCATATGCCAAGGGAAAGGCGCAGGCCTCTCCCAGTCTTCCTGTTCTTTGTCAATGGCAGGGCTGTACAGCTGTCACTTTTGCCATTCTCTTTTAGCCAGGGACTGGCTCTACCAAAACTGTCCAGCTGTCTTGTGCAGGCAAAGGGCTAGAAGATAATTGGAAAATCCAGGGGAAAACTGTCATCTCCCAGGCTGGGAAAAAAACATAGAGAAGATGTGCAAGGGTTACAAGGCTGCAACTGCGAAGAGGGTCTGCCAGTAATCGGGAAGGGAAGGGTCACTGAGTGGAGCACTTAGTACTCCTAGATGGGCCCCCAGCAGCTGCTCAGGATCATGCCCAGGAATTTGATGGGACAAGGGACCAGTGAGAGGTCCCACAGTCTCTTGGCTACCCTATCCCACCACCTTCATGGTGTGGATGGCAGGTTTGCCACAGCATGGTGGACAAGGGCACAGTCTGGGCCTCAGGGGAGGATGGTGTAAATCAAGGAGGGGCTGGTTGCCTTCCCTCTTCTGGCTCCTCCTAAAACCTATCCCCGTTACCTCTGTACACCTGGCATGCACTTTCATGTTCCAGAAGGGACACAGCAAAGGTGGAAATCTCTGGAATACGTCCTGAATTCCTTCCACAGCCTATTAATTGTGTGAACTTCTCTGTACTATATATGTGCATATATACACACACATACATACATACACATATGTACATATAGATATAGATATAGATACACAAATATAGGTAGACATATTTGTTGCCAAGCTTTGTTATGACAGCAAAATTAAAATGGTGTATCGTTGACCTGTTGCCTAAGTGAGTTTATGCAAATGGTTTGCACTAGAAAATGCCACTTTCATTCTCCAGCACAGCTATGAAAGATAAATAAAGTTCTTACTTTCGACTACTCAAATCATCCATCTTTGTAGCTGTCAGCATTTCAGTTTGTGTGAGTATAAATAAACTTTCACCAGTTCTGATACAGCAGGGAATTTTTTTTTGGTTTTTTTTAACTAGTATTCTATATTGCCACTTCTGGTTTTTAAGTGGCTATTTGTTCCTGCTAATGGTAACAGAAGCAGAAGAAAAGCAAAAAATTTTTGAATCTATCTAAAGCTAAATGCAGATATTCCAGTTCTCATGGAAGCCACATGACATTGCCACCTAACATGGAAGTCAGACATAGGTATAAGTATGTTATTAGTGATCTACCCTTCCCATAGCTTCACCAGCACTGGCGGTGTTTTGGCTGGGAATAGATATTTGTGGCTTGGGTTTTGTTTCTCACCCTCACTTAGACCTGTTTTGCATGGATTGCTCTCTACTGCTTCCTGAAGGGCTAGTCTTTGACACCATGCTATTTCCAGTCTTATGCACAGGTGCATTGTTTTCTAAAGTGGGAGTTGAATAATTTGCAAAGGAGGCCCCAGTCTGCTTCATTTTATTCATTGCCAAGTCATGTCAAATTTGACATGGAAGTGAAGTGAGATCTAGATATCAGATTAGGTTTGATAGCTGAGACTGCAGTGATAGACAGAGAGGTAAAGAGAAGGTAAAAAGTAGAAATAAAAAGACAAAACATAAATTGATTTGAAAAATGTAGGATAATAAATCCAGGAGAAAATAGTGCAAAGCAAGAAATGAGGAAGAGTGCTGAGTTGTCTAGAATGGAGAAAATTATGTTTAGGAAGGCAAATTAATTTCTTGGCTCTGCCACAGAATAACCCAGAAGTTGTTAGGAATCAGGCTCAGCAAAGCTAAATGTCACTATGGCTGGCCATCTGCAGGACAACCAGGCTTTCAGCTGGTCATGCTCTCCATGGAGAGAACTGAGAGCCTCAGTGAGGAGCTGCTGAAGCCAGCTACTGGCACCAGAGCTATGCACAAAATCCTACCCTTACCAGGAGCTTGGACACGACATCTTGCCCCCTAACTGGTGGCTGGAATCCTTTCCTGTGCAGGACAGGAGGCTGCCCATGCTGAGGAACGTGGCAGGAGCTGTCCGTGTCCTGTGCAGCACCCACTGTTCCCCTAGGCAGAAGGTTAGTGATCAGTGACCACTTGCACAGGATAGAGGTGACTTTAAACCAAGGCTGTTTTCAACCCTCCCCAGACCTTTGTGGGAGGCTGCCTGCTTGCTGTTAATGCTCTTGGAGAGCTGGGGGAGTTCTGTGGGAGCGGAAGAAAAGAGAAGTGCAAATGTGCAGGCTCTCAGTGAAGCACACAAGGATGATGTTTGCAGAGCAAAACCACTTTTTGCCTTTCTGTAGCTGCTTAATGCATGTACAGAAAGTCCTGGGAACTGGCACAGAAATCAGGGCTCCTGTCTCTGAGGCATGTGCTCACACCACCGAATCCAGTGATGCCCTTAGCTCTCTTCGGAAAAATCCACTGGGTGGACTGAATACCTGTTTTCCTTCCTCTTGTGGTTTCAGTCCAGCAGGTCACTAAGCCCCATGCAGCCACTCACTCACTCCCTTCACATTGGATGGGGCAGAGAATTGGAAAAGTGAAAGTGAGGAAACTCATTGGTTGAGATGAAGACAGTTTAATAGGTAAAGCTGTGCACACATCCAAAGCAGAACAAGGACTTAATTCACAGTTTCATGAACAACTTCAGGCAGATATTCAACCTTGCTGAGGAAAGAAGGGCTCCATCACACATTATGGTGACTTGAGAAAACACCATCACTCCAAATATCCCCCCTCTTCCTTCTTCATTCCCATCTTTATATGCTGACCATGATGCCATGTGATATGAAATATCCCTTTGGTCAGTTGGGGTCAGCTGTCCCAGCCGTGTCCCCTCCCAACCCCTTGGCACCCCCAGCTGCTCGCTGGTGGAGTGTGGTGGAGTGAGGCACAGAAAAAGCCTTGATTCTGTGCAAGCGCTGCTTAGCAGTAACTAAAACATCCCTGAATTGCCAACACTGTTTTCAGCCTAAATCCAAAACACAGTCTCATACAAGCTGCTGTGAAGAAAATTAACTCTATCCCAGCCAAAACCAGCAAAACACCTCTCCAGAGTAAACAAGTGCAGTTCTCAGTACCAAGACAAGCAACTGAATAGAAACAAAACCATTACATTCCCCTTTACCTCAAGAAATGCTATAATTCCAGAAGGGGTTATTAACTTTGCATTAAATTCATGTTCCAGCTCCTAAATCTATCTGTGCAGTCATTATTTATATGTGACTCACTTAAAATTCAGTAGAGCATCTGTGTCATAGATATCAGAGGTCTACTTACATGCCATTTGGTATTTGTCACTAATCTGGGGTCACAGGGGGTCAGCCCAGTAATATTTTCACTACACAGCAGGTAAATCCTCTCAGACTGTTCCTGATACCTTCTTATAAAATGAGAGTTTGAAATTAAATTTAAACTATACAGATTTATACCGAGTAAGAACTTTCCTGGAACCCTTTTGTTTTAAGACAGAAAGTTTTTAAAGAGGAGTTGGAACAAAAAAACAACCCTAAACTATATACTTGGTTCTCTAGAAGACAAGGAAAACTCAGCAAAGTAAAATTAGGAAGGTTGCAGTATCCCTTTTAAATGAGAGTTATGGGGGGGAATGTCAGTTCTTGTGAATATTAACATTCTTTTTGATATTTCTATAGTCCAGCTGAAATCTACCATTCTGTAATCTTTTTGTCTAGAATTTCACAAATATCTCTCTTATGCCACCTGATTCCTCTCTGCATTGCTCCAGTAGCTGTGTGAACCAGCAGATCTGAAGATTCTGTTTATTGTCTTTGGGCATTTCCCTGCAGAAGAACCCAACCATGGGTGTGGTGAGAAGGTAACAGAGCCAATGTTAGTACCTCTTGGGAATGAAGGTGCCCTTGTTACTTTTGGCTGTTATTGCTTTAACGCAGGCAATGGGTGTGTGTTAAATGACAGTTGAGAAATTCAGTTTCTGAACAATATTTTTGCGATTTTCTTTCTTACAGATAAGCAGAATTGGAATTCCTTGAAGTCAAAGACCACATTTCCATCAAAACCTGAACAGAAACTGTCTATTAAAAATTCTAGATGTTGGGTTACACATTGGTTTCAATTAAAGTTATGGGCAATGGTGCAGATCTGTAACTGTAGTAGACCCCTAAGGCTTACTGGCCTTTTTGCTTAATAGTTGCTCTTTTTTTTTCCACTAGGAATAGGAGCAAGACAAACCTGATGAGTGCTATGGCAGTCTGAAGCCAGAGCTTTGACTGGAGACTTTTATTTAGTTCTTGAATCATGTTTTGCTTAGAAATGTGGTTTGGTGTTTATCCTCCTTCCTGCTGAGCAGTCCAAGTCCTGAGCTGGGACACTGGGTGATGAGAGAAGATACTGATCTCATGCTTCTGTTTTTTTCCTTTCTGTTCTTTTTTTTTAAAAAAAACATATTTTCTCCCACATTTGTCTGTGAAGAACTGACTTTTATGACCTTCTTCTTGCCATTTTAACTTCATCCTTATCCATGCAATGTCCTCCTCCATATTCCACGATACTCCAATGTTTTAAACATTGACATCTCAGACAGAAACTATTTAACACTTTCATAATAGTATGTAATGTATTTCCTTCTCTTCTGAGATGGAGAATACTGCACCTGAAATGTGGAGAAAAAGTTACAGTTTGGATACTAATATTTTCCACAGCCTTCTAATTACTCTTTCATCTGTACCAAATATAGATTGATGTCCAAACCTTTTGTAGATCTCTGGCAGGATTTTGAATGGTTATGTTGTCTCTGGTCAGGTTTCTAAAACCATTCTAGTAATTTTGAAAACATGCTGGCAAAAGGAGTCTGTTCCACACGGCACTTGGTTTAGTTCTTAGACAGTGGCTTTCTGGTGAATATTTGTGGTATCGTTCTAAAGTGTGGAAGTACATGGGATTTCTAAACCCTCAGTTTCCTGGTGGGAATAATTCTGGACAGATGGTTTTGCTATCCAGATGACAAACTAATTGCCAGCAATTTTGTAGAAGTAAAAATCTTATTTGAAATTATGACCTAATTGTTATGTAAAAGAAGAATAGACCATTGTAAATGCTTCATTGTGTAACATGAATCTGAATATGAGCTAAGAATACTGCCTTCAAATCAGTCTGTTAATTACACTTCCTTAGACTTGTGAGTTGACATTCTGTTCATTCAGAAGCCGAAAGTATAGGGAGATTTTGGCTCTCATAAATGGAAAAAATAATTTAATCCACTCCTTTCTAAATGGAAATGGAAAGTAGACCCCCTTCAAACATACTTTGAATCAAAATGAGGGACAGCTGCAGTCTAAGGTTAAATCCCATTATTTCCACAATTCAGTAGAGAGATTGAGATTTGGGTTTTGGTCTTGAGGTTTACTAATACACCTAAATTACCAAATGAAATCATTTTTAATCTGCAAGAGGGTAGCAAAGAGAGAAAAGCTAAGTAAGATGCAGTATTTTTGTGGCAGAATTGGCACATGAACATGCTGAAACGTAACAAACATTCCCTAGAGAAACACCTGTGTGTTTCATTCCCTGCCACTTGGATTTCACTTCTAGCATCAGTTGTGGTCAGTATCAGTGTGGATATTAGGAGTTCCCAAATGGACCCAGGGCCACCATGTGTCCCACCTACCCATCATTAGATACTCTGTTTTGATTCCATGTTTATGCAGAGGTTCGTATTTTAGACACCCATCCCTTTCTTTTCTGTTATATCAGTCAGGTGACATCATGAATGGAGCACCAGAGCAGCAGCAGATGGTTCTGTGCCCATTTTACTCATTAAGAGCCTCAACACCAGGTATGCAGAGCCTGGTCTGCCACAGCTGGGCTCAAGCTGTTCCATATACAGCCCTACTTCATGTATCTGCAGAGTCCATTCCTCAGCTCCATTGACCATGGTCTTTTGGTATGATGTAATAGTAATTCCCTGTGTTCACAGTTGTTGTAGTAATGCTGCAAGAACATGAAATGGCAGAGCTGTGCCTTGTTGTCATGGCATATTATCTCTTTTATACAGGTTGGATTCCTATTAATTAAATTTGAATAAAGTCGACGAGTCACATGTCAGGTCCTCATGTCTCATTCATTTTATATCTTCACTTGAAGGAGAATTTTCCATTTTGTCTTCATGTTCACTGATTCCCAAAAGCAGCCTGGGTAACATAAACAGAATATCATGTATTTATGTCTATGGATGGAAGAAAGGTTTTGTTTCAAACTTATTACAATACTTTTTAACAGCATGCAAAACTTAAGCCTGTCTACAGATAACAATGCGAGGAAGAAACAACTGGATTGAGTTTATAAATAAAATTAATCATCAATTCTCCAAAACATAGATTAAGTGTGATGTTAGTGAAATAGCCTATTGAAAAAATAAACTATGGAGCCGCAGCAGTCAGACTCTTACCAACTCTGATATCCTTATATATTCTTATAAATCTACAGTGGTTTGTAGTTTTCTTTGCATTTCAAAGAGGAAGGCAAACAAAGTGAAAGACACTGCTATGATTTCAAATTACATAGCCAAAAGTTGAATATGTGCAACCATGTTACTTTATTTATCCACCAGCACTGAGGTTCAGTTCTGCCAGAACTCCCCAAATATTCAGGTCCATAACACAGACAGTAAATCTAAAAGAACCACATTTTAGTAATGCCAATCAAGACAGCTGCAAAACACCAAAGACCCCAAAAAACCAAATAGGATAATGGTAAAAACCTCTGCCCAGAAACCTAACTTGTGGTGTCTGCTACTTTTCCATAGCATTTAAGCTTGCCAGATGCTGTCTGCATCAGCCTGCAAGCATTCTACTATTTCTTCATGAAAGAATACTTGAGGATGCATGGTGTATAACAACCATTCTGGATCTTTAAAAATAAAAGACTAGGCTAGTCTAGGCTAAAAAGCAGGTTGAATAACCTAACTGATGGAAAAACATCAATCGTTGCTTGTCTCTCAGAAACTAGAAGACAGGCAGCAGTCTGGGGGAAAGGATCAGCCAGACTAGGAGATGTTTTTTGGCTTAGAGAGCACATTGCATGCCATGCCAGCATCTGTGGTTCATTTCAGAGTGCATGTTAGCTGAAATATCTTGTCATAATTTGGCTGGGGTTTAACCAATCCGCCAGAAAGGAGAGCAAGCAGTGCCCCATGGCAGGAGCAGCCAAGCTTATCAAATGACAGCACAGCCATGTATGACCCTCCTCTTAACTGGGGATCTTCACTTACACCTCTGCTGCTCTTGCAGGGGCAGCTGAGCCCATGCAGCACCAGAACTAAAATACTGTGCAGAGTTGTACAGCATGTGCATCCCCTGGATGCTGCCTAGGAAAGTACAGTATGAATATAGCCAGAGGGAAAAAGCCCTTGTCCTTATCAACTCTTGTCCTCCAATGCACCCCATGGAAATACATTTTCCAGTTTGAGCTGGTATCCTGTGAGTCAACAGCAGTGTATTGGAAGGAGAGCAAGTGCAGCTCCAGTGTCCAGGAGAGCCAGATTGTATCCTCTGCTTTCCTCATGTCATGCCAGGTACTTATTGACTGTATCTGATGTCTCTCACCTCTTAGTAAGGAAAACATGCAGACCAGTGTTGGGACAATGGGAAGATTACACATGTGAGGTACTGTGCATTTCTCCAACATACAAAAAAGGTCAAATGGTTTTGGTGATGTCCATACTCTATTGTATGTACATTTTCATTTAAGTTTGTAGTATTATTTCTATTTCAATTGTTTATTTTCTTTACTCACCACAGATCCCAGTGGGTCAAAGAGACTTCTTGATGTTTTACAGTCCAACTTCTGCTGAATTTCTGTGTCCCTTTAGAGCGTACCCTCTGTGGCCCAACTCTGGCTTCCCAAGTGATGGGTAGGGTGCGATAAGAGCTGGGAAAATGGTCATCCTTGGTGACAACACAATACAAAAATATATGAAGATGACATTTTCTATTCTCCCAGTCCTGGGAGGCTGGTGGCTCTTTAGGGCTCCTCAGGGGAGAAACCTTATTTCTTGATGAATTTCGTAACATGTCTGGAGGAGAAAGCTTCCTACAAGAAAAGCTCCTAAATCCACTTCTGCTCCTGACCATGGCTGCCATGTTGGCTGCTGTCAAGGTGTGTTACAGAGAATTACAGTCCAGCAGCCTTTCACATTTGAACTGGAATTGAATCCTAGCGCTATTGTGCCAGCTGAATGGTAAAGCTGTTGTGAAAGGTTTACTTTTGTCTGAAGGGAATGATCTGAGTGTGGGGGAGGGAGGAAGAAATAGTTTTACAGAAAAAGCTGCTTCAAATCCAGTATTATTAGACCTGTTCTAATGCCACTTTTCTCTCTCACTTATTAAATGGAATTCTCAGCTCTTCATAAACCTCTTTTTCTTCCTCCTTTTTTTAAGCCTGATAGGCTACCCAGTAATCGAGATGTCTGGACAATGATCGTGGGAGTTTATTTTGTTTTTCTCAGTGTCTGTTTTTTTTAAAATCTGTGAGGATAAATGAAAGGAAGTCTTGACAATATGAGCATTTGATTTAACAGCTGTTAAAAAGAGTATGTGAGCACTTTCCTGTGACATTTATTCTAAAGTATGGTATCTAGCAGGTCGGCTACTTCTAAAGTTGTAAATGATTCTTAGTGATGCATCTGAGTAAAAATTAGTGCTTGGCAGGTTCTCCAGAAAAAAAAAATAATAGGAATTCATCCATTGAAGAAATGTGAGCTTTTAAAGACCTGTCAGGCACTAACAGGGACTTCCATGAACAAAAAGGTTATCCCTTGTACCAGCTGACCTTCATGTGTCCTGTCCTGTGACAGGTTGAGCCCAACAGGATGCCAGGTGCCCACCAAACATGCTCTATCACTGCCCTCCACAACAGGAGAGAGAAAATATTACAAAAGGTTCATGACTTGAGATAAGGACAGGGAAAGGTCACTCACTGATTACCATAATGGGCAAAACAGATGCAACTTGTGGATATTAATTGAATTTATTACCAATCAGAATCAGAGCAGGATACTGAGAAGAAAAACAAGTCTTAAAAATCTTCTCTTTACCCCTCACTTCTTGAGATGGTGAACAGAGGTCATGGTCGGTTCATCACACATTGTTTCTGCTGCTGCTGTCCAGGGAGAGGAGTCCTTACCCTGCTCCAGAGTGGGGTCCCTCCCACAGGAGACAGTTCTCCATGAACTCCTCCAGTGTGAATCCATCCCACAGGCAACAGTTCTCCATGAACTGTTCCAGTGTGGGTCCTTTCACAGGATACAGGTCATTAAGAACAGGTTGCTATAGTGTGGGTCCTCCACAGTCACAAGTCCTACTAGGAAATTTACACCAGTGTGTGTTCTTCTCTCCAAAGGTTTGCAAGTCACTGCCAGAAGCCTGCTCCAGTGTGGGCCTCTCACAGGGTCAGAGCCTTCTTTTGAGCATCCAGCTGCTCTGCTGTGGGCTGCAGATGAATATCTGATCCTCCATGGATCTCCATGGGCTGCAGGGACACAGCTGCTTCCCCATGGCCATCACCATAGGCTGCTGAGGAGTCCCAGCTCTGGTGCCTGGAGCACCTCCTGTCCCTCCTTCTGCACTGACCTTGGTGACTGCAGAGTTGCTGCTCCTCTCACATATTCTCACTCCTTTCTTCCCTGAGCACAATTACATCTGCACAATATCTTTTCTTTGTTCTTAAATATGTTACTGCCAGGGCATTACCACCATCTCTGATTGACTCAGCTCAGGCCAGCAACACATCCATCCTGGAACCATCTGGCATTGGCTCTGGCAGATATTGGGAACCTTCTGGCAGCTTCTCACGGAAGGTACTCCTGTAACCCCCACTCCACCTGCCATGTAAACCCAATACACCACAGAACCTAAGGAAAATATCTAGAAATCTTCTCTCTCTTGATTTTATTGTCAGTATATTTGTGGGGCCACTACAGCCTGTGTCTTTTAAGGCAATCCCTGTGTCACTCAAGATGATGTCATTCCTGTCCTAATTTAGCATAATACAAAGAAGCTCACAGGTTATAAATTGCCAAGATGAATATGCTCAGGCTGTGAGCCAGAAAGACTTTTTTGGGGGGTTTCTTTGCTGTTGAAAGATAAATCTGGAGCAGAACTGGAATGCGGAAGAACCATTTTAGCCTTTCTGGAATATCTGGGTTGATCCAATTGCCTGATGAATATTCTGCCTGTGTAATTTCTAATCTTTTTGGTTTAAATCCTACTTTACATTTGATTTTTTAAAATGTGATATTCCATCAATATTGCTGCATATTTTTTGTTGCCCATGTGTTGTGAGTATAAGTACTTCTGCTCACAGCAGAACTTCATTCTACTGCTATCCATAGTTGTCAATTAGGAAAAACAAAACATCTCTTACGCCAGGTGATATTTTGCATTCCCATCTCCCCACCTGCTCCACATGCCTGCAGTCACTGCCCCCACAGCTGTACTAATGACACTCTTCTCCAGGCAAGCTCTCACCCATCCCAGGTGCTGCTTTTATAACTCCTTCCTTCTTTCAAAGTATTCCCAAGCAGAAAGGGAGACCCTCTCCAGGGGCTGCTTGCAGCATACTAGGAATACATTTCCTGTTCTGGAAAGCATCTAGTCAAGAAGAATCATTTTGGCTGTTTTCACTCATAATCAGAAATTGCTGATTTTTAAATAAAACAAGTGGAAATTGCTAAAAATGTTTTATTCTTATCAACATAGGGTAAGAAACTTTGTGTTCTGATATTGACAGAACATGGCTTTCCCAGGTTAAAATATACATTTACCTCAGCTACTGGTTTAGAAATGCTTTAGGAATACACAAAGGATTTTTAAAAATAAAAGCATGGTGCCTCAGGGAGCACCACTAGTTTAAATAACACATGAAAGTATTTATGAGCCTTTTTTTATGAGGTGGTCAAAGCAAAGACCATCCAACATGTAACATAAGACTGGCTAAAGAAGAAAGATTTTTCAAAACCACATTGAAGAATTAAGCATGAATGGAATTTTATTTCAGTCTCTATCGCTTATTTAAATTAATGAGGTTTTCAGGTGCAGTCTAAATGATAATACAGATCAAGGTGAGTTTTGCCAGGGAGCTGGACCCTTGTTTATTATTCAAAGAATACTACTGACTAATGTTGGTGTAATCCTAAATAGACAATAGGTTTAGTGAAAGTAAAATTTTAAAGAGTTTCAAACACTTTAAGGGGCACTGGAATTGCATTGAGTCATTCATTAGAAATGCAGATTATTATTTCTGAATTGTCCCAGATACCTCCACAGCAGATCTGCCAGTATCTATCCAGTGTGTCCAACCACAGAAAAGTGCAGAATAAAGATCATTGTCTCTTATTTGGTTGAGCAGTACCAGCTCAGTAATTCTTGCTGCATTTATTTAGTTACTGAGGTTTTTCCTATTGCAGGAAGAAGCTCCAGTTCATCCCCATGTCAAGAGATCACTTCCAGATCTAATTCCTAAGACTGCCAAATCCTGGCCCATTTCCTGGAGCTCTTAGATGGATTTTAAATGCTACAACTCAAAACTGGTCTCAGACTCTTTCCTTCCACTTCATCCCCACTCATTCACACTCTTGTTCCAAGCCTCTTCTTTCTGTCCCTAACTTTCCTATCTCCACATGGCCCTCAGAGCTTGCTTTCAGACACTTGTAATCTCAAGTATTTTCTGTTTACCAGACCAGGGTACCTACCGACCAAATGCACCAATCTCAGTAAGATGAGCTTTATTCTGCTTTGATTGTACCTCACAAACCAGGGAGAATCCACTGACTTCATAATATTCACTGGGTTAGGCTTCATGGCAACTGTGCAAATATTTAAAGGATTTGCAGAAGTACAGGATGATGAGGGAAACTTTTGAATAGACATTCTTGTGTTTCTGCCTTAACTATGCATATACATATTTAGCTAATTCAGACAGTTATTTGAAATAACTTTTGCAATTACTGTGCTAGTAAGTAAGGCAGAACTGAACTAAATTGATTACAACGGGGCTATCCTTAACTTCTAAAAGTAAAACATGAACATAAAACCTCAATTTTTCCAGAACAAACTTTATCACAAAGAAAAGGAGAGCTTCTAGCATGCTATTTGTGCGACATCATTGTGAATAAGTTTGGCAAAATGATCTGGTTGCAAAATCCGTTAAAAATAGTTTTGACCATATTTTGCTTTGGGTCTTTCGGGGATGTTTGTTGTTCTTTTAGTAGCTGGGGATATTTCTCTTAAGCTGGTATCACTGTTGTCCATTTTGTAACATTAAGCCATGGCCTCCTACAGGAAATGTAAATAAATCCCAGTGGCATGGAATTTCAATAACCTTAAACCATTTTACACCTAAATGAGAGCATCTGTGGAAGGGATTAGCATGCTGTAATTTATGTGCAACACTTCCTACCTTGAGCTGGTTTGCCTTGACTTTCCCGTGTGTCCCTAGGCAGATAAGCAAAGGCGGAAAGAGCCTGGGCTGCACTGCTTCAGTCACTTCATGGAATGATTCCATAGATCTGAGTGTTTGAAAGTGATGCTGCACAGAGACTCCTTGATTTTGGTGTCGGAGCTTCAGTGAATGGACTCAGATCATTCACAGCAGTGCTGCAGCTGAGTAGGTCTTTCAGTGATTTATCATTAGTGATGAGGACAGTACGTCTGTCCTGGTAACTGTTGCCACTGAAAAGCATGTTGTTGGCTATGGTAATGGAGATTTAAAACATCTTAAAATGAAACAGCTGCAGTCTCTCGGTTGCTATCATTGTTCAACCTGTTTTATTGATTTTCATAGTGCATAAAATACACAAAATGTGCAGAAAATTTGATACTGAATGAAAGAGAAATAGAGGGAGAAAATCATGTGGTGTGAGGAACAGCTACAGTGAAACAGGCAGACTGAAATAAACTGGGCATGAATGCACTGAAAGAAGTGGACTAAGCTGCCACCCTTTCTTCAAAAAGGCTAGAAAAGAACTATGATATTCCTCTGTGGAAGTATGTGATAGAAATAGCAGCCTCTCAAAAACTCTCAAAACAGATATCAAGTCTGTGCCTATACTCAAAGGGGTGTAAGATCGTGTTCAAAAATGCTAATGTGTTTGGCCAAAACCAAAGTTGTGTCCCACTGCTTAATATTACCTGGGTTTAGGAACACAGGGCTCTCAGCCAGAGAGAACTGCATGCAAGCTATCTGACTCCATCATCAATTTCTCCTCTTAAACAGAATAACCTTCAAGCCTCCAATTTTTTTGGCATAGCTAACAAGCTGAAAAGGGTAACAACATAATCTGCATGAACAGTACAAACTGTGCTTGGTGGCCAGGGATCCAAACTGGCATTATCCAGATCCCAGGGAGGCCAATGGGATGACTGATTTCACCCAAAGCGTGCCTTGGGCCACGTCCAGCAGTAGCCCATGTGGCATCTAAGCCTATTTGCTTCCTAGCAGGGTCTTCACTTGAAGTGCTTACAAAACCCTTTGCAGAACTCTGATAACAAAGATGTTATCCTGTCACTCTGCTGCTAGTTAAAGACAGAGAAGATGCTTTGTGACAGTGAAGCACCTCTTCCTGCCAAGGACCACTCCTGCTTCACAAAGCAGGGGGCGTCTCCAGCTCTGCCTTTGTCCCTGACAGCAGTCAGGGCCCTGAACATATGCAGTCAACATGTGCCCTGACAGGCATGGGAGCATCTAAGGCAAATCTCGTGAAGTTCCATAATGTGATTCCCAGGCCATTTTGTCTTTGCCTGGACTGCATGCACAACAAAGCCATAATGAGATTCTCAGTATGCCTGGGCTCACTGCCATATGAACAGCAGTTGCATCCTGGCAGAAGAATAGTCTAGCCCTGGGCATTCCTTTCCTGTAGTCTGGGAGTATTTCAGGTCTGGCACTCCCTGCAGTTGGTCCGGGAATGGGGTTTGACTAGGTGACCCACGCTGAACACTTGACGTTCTTATTAAAGTGCCTGGCTTTTTCTGTAGCCATGCAGTGAGTTTGCAATACAGACTATCAGCTTTGCTCTATGGAGCCAAACACTGACCTTCTTCTATTTCGTTCTCCTAAAGCCTCTTTTCCTGTGATATTCATTTGCATTGCTGAGTAGTCCAAGCATATTTAGACTACTATCTGTCCCTCTCTAGGCTACAACAAGCATTTATCTGGCACTGTAAATGTAGAAATGATAATAACAGAGCTGTATCTGAGTGTTCGTTTGAGCACACCTTGTAAACTCAAGGGAAAGGCTGAATGCAGTGACATATTTCATTAAAAGACAGCTGATGTTTTATTTAAATCAATAATTAAAAGTTTTACAAAAATCACCTCAGGGTGTTTTCTTAATAGCTTGGTTTCAACTTAATACCCAAATCTACATTGCCCAAATCAATATGATAATTGTTCAAGAGAATAATTTTAATATAAGTAATAAAGGTTCTTACAGATTCAGATGTGTTTCCCTCAAGACAATGAGAAGTGTTTCTATAGGGATTATGATTACTGTATCAATTAGTCCATCATTCTTCTGTGCACAAACTATAGAAGACTCCCAAATGATTTGAGTAGACAGTTTACTGCAGCAGGTCAGTAATGGTATTGAGGTTTTAAACAATGGTGTTCAGCGGATTCGGTTCCCGTTCAGAGAATATTCTTGCCTGTTGTAAGGATGGCATCTTGCTTAAAGTAGAATATGTAAAGAAAGGAGATTCTGGCTGCTCAGTTGCCAGACTTGTCTTTTTCTTGGTTTTTTAATTGCTTGTTTTTATGAACTGAAGACTTTTGGTGGGACACAAGAAAAGTTAGCAGAGCAATGTCTTGGGAGCAGTTAATTAGTGAGAACATGATATGAAAGGGGGGATTAAACTTCCCCTTTGTCTTGGTGAAATGGATTCTAGCTCCTGCATGGTCTATTCCCAGTCTGATGCAGAAGCTTGACAGCTCTTCTCATGCACTAAGAGCCATAAAATATATTCTCATGCTGCTACTCTAACTTCTGGTATCAACTCTGCCCTTTTTATGTCCTCCCAATTTTAACTTCTTTTCCCTTCCATGCTGCTGTCTTCTGGATGAAATAGTTTCCTAAGCCTTTTGTGACAAATCACTTCTCCTTTCTGTCTTCCTAATGGAAGAACTAGTTTTTATGTTTGGGCTCATTTCTCTTATACATGACACATTTACCTTGCAAACCTTGTGATGCCAGAAGATGTTACTCACCCTGACAGATGTTTGCCATGCCAGCACAGTCTCAGCAGTAAGCACGGAGAGTTTTTCCTAATCTACTTCAGTGCAGGGTTAGTGGATTAACTCAAGCCACGTTGATGAATTTTGAAGTTTATCAGAGCTCATTTACCCTGGGTGGCCTGCATAGCGTGAAGCTGAAGGCTCAGAGAGGGTCCAGTGAGCTGGCAATGGAGAAATGAGCACAGCTAAGTCCACAAGTACTCTAGTTTGATCTGGCAGAATGCATCATTCCATGTCCCAGAATTTCTTTACAAGCAAACTGTGATCCCTTAGTATTTTGTGCCTTGCCTTGTACATACCTACATATAGCTGAAAAAAATATTTGAAAGGCAGGGATTTCATGCAAGAGTATGGGCTTTACCTGGCAGCAGTGGTTTACAGCGTTATTGACCAGCTAAGAACTTAGGCCTCAATATTTTAGGCATGTGTATAATGCTATACATATGTGAGTGACTACAAGTGAGCGTTGCAGTGTAAAGTAGAACCATCATGATCTTAGTGAAGCATGAATGAGAATTGTTATAGAATTACCATAATAGTGTTTATAGTAGAAGGTATAAATGGTACCATGAGGCTGATTAAAGCTAAAGAGCTACTTCTCCTGCTCACTGATTACAATTAGCTCTTCACTGAATTGCTTGCCAAAGAACGCCTTTAAAATACAGTCAATTGATCTTACAGACTTTATTTTTTGTGTGCTTTAAATGCACAGCTCAAGATTTCCACGTGGAGAACTATAGATATTCTGACCACAGGTACTGTGAGTTGAGTGGAATAATATACCTTCAGCAGCAGGAATAGCTGGAACTTTGTACATGCTGTTACCTTACACATTTGCAAGCTCTCATAAACCTTTAAAAGTCCAAATCTATCACCTATTTCTTTAGCTTGTGGGTAAGTCTACATCAGTCTGCTTTAACATTTAGGTATGTCATAGGATTACACTTCAGGAATTTGAGGGGATGGAACCATTTCTGTTTCCCTAAGGGCCACCAATTGAACGTGTGATCTGGGTGTTCAGTTTCCCAAAGTCCATACACTACTCATGGTAAGTTTTAAGATGCTGTGCTTGTATTTGTTTAGTCATTATTTTCAGTGAAAAAACAGAATCTTTCACCTCACAAATCTCACTTTCTTCATTTCTTTCTTCCAAACAAAACCTTCTCCCACCGTTCTGGTTACAGTCCCTGATACTGTAGTTGATACACAGCCAGCTCTGTATTTTGCTGGTATCTGCTTTTGCTTTCATAACTCAGCAGGGTCTATTGCTTCCTCCAAGTCCCGCCAAAATTTGACATAAATTTTCACACCCTTCCCTTTGTTTTAATACTTGATACCCCCAATTATCTTCCCTGCTGATTCTCTTAAAGCACCATGAAAACTGATTTTGATCTCACTGTGAATCTGACCAAATACGATTAGCATTTAACAAAAAACTCTTCTAGAAACAAAGCCCTAAAGACTAAATGTAATCATGCTCATTCTGAGAGCTGCAGTCATTTGTCCTTGGCTTGTTTTTCCCAGAAATGACTAGCACAGGCATATTTTTTCATAAGGGTAGTTGGCTCTGCTCTCACTTGGCTGGTCTTAGGAGATGATTTCAGTTACAGTTTCATCTGCCAAGTCCCATATTCCCTTGTGACCTAGTTTGGATTTTAGTTTTCCAGCTAGACCACCTGCCTGGTGTTAATTAGTTATGGTTTCCTTTTCATATGCAAAACTCTTTTAACTTCATGAGCTGGCACAAATTTACCTGGGCTTCCCTCCTAGTCCTACTGTACAAGCAACACTGCCTGCCTAGACCTGTCATCTGCACTATAAAATCAACCAGCCTCAATCAGACATAACAAATTGTTCAAGGGGAAGGGCCAGGAGAAGAAAAGGAGCAAGTAAATTTCCTGCTTCGCACTTCGATGCTCTTGTTGTCTCTGGACTTAAAGTCCTTGTCTGACTGGGTTGCTGATGTTTTTTCTAAAGGTGCATGGTTTTAATCCAAAGCAGGAGAGGTAAAATGTCTTCAATAAGTACTAGAAGTCCATGTGCCCACCTATTTATAGTCAAGATATACAACTCTGGCAGGGCTCCTTCTTCACACCCAGACTAATTACTGTGTGCTTGTTACTATATCAGGCTGGATTGATATCCTGTTACTATGAGAGGTACTCCAAGTAACCTCTGTGCAACCTACCCGTCTGCTCCCATTGCAACTGGTGTTATGGAAATTATTGCAAGCACACATCACAGAAGTTGCATGGCACTGAGATTGGCCACCAGCCTGGTCCTCATTGCAATGCCACACTAGCCTGCAATATTCTGGGCTACCTCTGCCCTGAATAAATAGCCAGACTCTTCTTTGCTGCTGGTTTTTTGGGGTATTTTTTTGACAGAGGTATTCTATCTGTAATCCTTTCACAACAACCTTGTGCCTTTGGTCCTGACCAACAGGCTTCCCCATAGGCAATACAGATTTTTTTCACTGGATTTTATTTCTCCACTTCCCCAGACTCAAGATTTACAGTTCACTTTTTTGAGGTTTGTCATTGTTGATAAATGATTATAAAAGTGGTAAATAATGTTTATCTTTTCAAATCTTCTGTCAGCTTTCTCAGATTCCCATCTAATCCATCCTAGCACAAGATGCCCACTTCTTGGTCTGAGCTGTATTACTTAGTTACTGCAGTGAATGCTTGGTTACCCTGATTCTGCTGGAGTTGTCACCACATCCGGAGCTCGATGTGAATAAATAAACAAAAAAGCTCTGTTATTTTCCTGGGAATCCCTTTGTGTCATGGCAAAGTTTCTGTTAACACTTCATAGTGTTATGAAGCAACAATGAAGACAACCAAGCCCTGCATTGAAAACAACACTAAGGCACAAAGGCTGTCCAACACCAAATGATGCCATGTCAAATACTGATGCTGAATATGTGATCTATATGTTTGTGGTGGGCAAAACCATGCAAAACCATCTCTGTATATAGTCTGCCTACTTAAGTCTTGCTTCTGTCACTCATTGTGTGTCATCTCTGCAAGATTTCATGGGCCAGTAGCTTTTAAATATAGAGGTGCTGTTAAGCTACTCTAATTCGAACACAGACCATAGAATTTCACTGAATGACTCCAGACCCATTACATCTAACTGAAACAGCATCTATTTTCCAGAAAGATATAAAAATCCTCACATAAGGAGTAAAGGTAGGATTCCATTTTAGCTATGTAAAAGCCAGGTACTTAATGCACAACAGCCTCAAGGTACATTCAGAAGCCTTTCATTTCAAGACCACTCTTTGAGGTGTCTTTAGTGTTGTTTGACTCTCAAATGAAACCTAAGCTAGGTTAGGTCAGGCATGTAGCTTTCAGGTGGTAAAAATAAGCAATGCAAACTTTCTTGCCTTTCATCAATGACAAATGTACCAACTTTTCTGTTTTATCTTTAAGACATGAATCGCACATGCAAGTTTTGATTCAGACATGTCAGCTGTCATCTATATGGTTTTTGTCCCTAAGCTGTGCTATTTTAAAGATGCTAAATTGGATTACAACACTGGTGCGGTCATGAGTCTTCTGAGATGAGTGACATGACACACCAGCTGGTGCCTTTTCCTGTTTCTACACCATGTAGGTTAGATCAAGAGTAACTGTGCATGTGGCCAGAAACAAAATACTTCATCGTGGATAGAGAGAGTGGCTACACTAAAACAAGGCCTAATGTTTGAAACTGGGCTGAACTTACCTTCTTTCTCCTCAGACACTTTTCACAATGTAACAAGAGACCATCCTGTGAAGATTCAACTTCAGTGAGGCCAGACAGCTCCAAACTTACATACTTCAGGCTTCAACCTAGAGATGTGATGAGGATGGAGCTGACATTAAGTGTATGAGTTACCCTGCTGAAAACTACTGTCGCAGAACTACTTACTTAGTTAAGTGCCTTTGTATATCAAAGTTTTTGTGGGCTCATTATCAGTTCCTTTGATATGAGAGGTACCTTAGAGGTCCTTCAGATACCATAGAGATAGACCACCCTTAATACCACTCAAATTGTGTCTGAACTAATAAAATAATCATGCTTAGAACCACTTTCTGGCAATGAGCACAGCTGGTACTTAGGTTCATATCGTCACACTCTTGCCCTTCAAAGCAGGGTCCCTGCAGTCGGATTGCCCCTGGGAAGACTTTCCATCCCTTTCTCACCCTCAGATCATCCCTGGATATTTAGTGTGAGCCAAAACCATCCCTGGGACCTTTTTTAAAATTTAGAAGTAAATGCAATTGAAGCACTGTGCCTGCAAACATTCTTGACCACTTTTTAATTTACTAGAATAGTCATAGCCTCAGAGACTGAACACTCCTCTAAGGTTACTTACACAAGCATGCACAGAGGCAGGAGAAAATTAAGAGGCAGACAGTTAGGAAAACAATCACTTTGGGCTTTCTACAAAAACCATATATACTTAATTGGGATAATCTGGTCAAAACGAAATAGACTTTCACAAGGCTGTTGAAATGCTGAAAGATTTCAGACCATGAAGCTCCCTATGTGCCAAATCTAAGTCTTTATTCAAGAAATACTTAGAAACTTTAGCTGTTTTGAAAATTGAATGCTAAGATCTGTTATAAAATATTATTTTGTGCATTTAAAAATAAATCAATCATGTTTTGTAAATGAATGGGAAAAGGACAAATAAATGACTGCAAGACAAAACGTTTCTTCAGAAGTCTAATTCAGCTTGAAAGATTAAATGTAAAAAAGAAAATTCTTAGCAGCTGTAAACTTCTGTTAAATCAGTAACATTACTGTCCTTATCACATAGCATTGATAAGCCATCCACTTCCACTGGGCTAAAACTGTACAGTCATGAAGAAAGACCATTTGCACTGAAAAGCCCCTGTTTGAAACAGATCAAATACAACATCCTTATCCAAAGGTAGCAAATCACTGCAACCAACTTACTAAATTATATACAGTAAGCCAAATTCCACTCTGTGAAATGTGTACAACTTAACAACTTTGCAGAGCATCTTAGCAGTTTCAGTATATGCTATAATTTTTGAATTTTCACAGAAACTGCTCTAAAACTATGGCAGTCCCTTACCTTTTACATCAGTGCTACACTTTCAGGCTGTGTAAATAATTTGTTGATGTGCAAGATACAAATGCAGCCCTGCTACTGCTGGAACTGAGGGCATTGCCTGAAACTTCCCACTTTCCTCAATTATGTGTACTTTGGTGAAACCAGATACTTTCATCTCTGCATGCTTTAAGAATACCAGTTCCTTTGAAAACTTTTCAGAAAAGACATCAGAGCTGATGTACCTTACAGTATATGACTCTATTGAGAATAAAAGAGGGGGGAGCAAACTGAAAAAAGGGGAAGAAGAAAAGCTGAGAGCCCCAGCAACAGCACAGAGCTGCAGGAAGTGGCTAATGAAACTGGATCCCACAGCAGCTGTGTGTCTAGGAGAGATTTCACTGGACTGTCAAGAGGATAACAGGAGGATGTACAGCCTGGCACACACGTTACAGTTTGCAATTAAAAAACAGTTACAGGACTTTTCTAAAAGGACTACTTCACAGAAAAAAAATTAAAATAAATAAGATGTGTTTGAAAAAAATAAGCATATACTTGAAATCAGCTCAGTCCTGTAGGGCATTTTCAAGAAAGATTTTGTTACATGGATTTTCCCCTTGCAGTATTCATGCTGACAGAGAAGGTGTTCAGCTGGTCCAGTTGAATTATTAGAAATGTAGTTACATTGTTTTACCAGCTAAAATCAAAGAAAGGATCTCTGAAATTCCAGAAGTGGGACAAAATAGGGAAACAACCTAAGCAGTCCTGCGATATGCTTCAGAATTGAACATGGGGAACTCTTAACTTACTTCACCAGTTCTTGAGGAGTTACCAAACTATCACATGAACAGGACAGGCTTTGAAATCCTTTCCAGGTCTGTGGGCTGAAAGGAAGGAATTTTTCACAAAGAAGAGTAAAATGAAACCTGTAGTGTGAGGAGGAACCATCCCACTTTCTAATTCATCATACATAAAAGCCAAGCGCCAGCCACAAATTGAGCTGGGGTTACTGTGGGTCTTTAATAAACGACAGCCTTTCGAGGCCAGAGCCTTTGTCAAAGACTATCTGGAGTCTCATTTGAGAGGGACAGGGAGTAAGATTGTGTGCATTTCATTCCTGCATAGGTAACTTGTGTGATACAGTCTTAGATTTTGACTGGCGAACTGATACTGCTGTGGATGTAGCCCTGCTTGAACGGAGTTCGGGTATGAGAATTTGATAAAATTTTTCATAAAGGCAGGTTTTTCAGCATGAACTGAGGTCCCTGCTGATATAGCTACTTGCTATCATTCTCCAAGCTATCCATTTTAAAGCCAGGGTTGCCATGTCTATACCATGTCTATCCCTTAAGAATGCACTTAATTTCACTGGATTTTAACCATTTGAGGTTTCCAGGGTAGTCTATTCTACACATCTGCAGCTTGACTCCAAGCACAGGATTAATGGCTATAAGGGAATGGCAAACATGTCAGGGAGCATGATGGGCAGAAAGCTTCCTGTTCTGCTGCAGGTTTGAAATGAGTAATAGTTGCTAAGACTCATATCAAGAAGGAAGACACATCCTAGATGAATCTTTTTCAGTATTCATTAATGTTACTAGAGTCTGGGCAAGTCTGGAAGGCTTTCTTCAATCCCTGGAAGTTCCAGGCCAATCCATACAGACTGGTTGCCCTAATCAGTAGTTTTTACCATCATCCAAGGAAGCAGAGTCAGATGAGCTGCTCTGAAAGAATCTAAGACAGAAGAAATTCCCTCTGGAGGTGCTTGTCTCTTTTCTAGACACCAACAGGAACTTAGCTCATGAGCTAAGATGAGTTTATAATTTTTAGCTAGGTAGAAGTATGTGAAATGATTTTGGTGTGGCTAAACCCCTCCAGTTCATTGTTGCAACAAGCCAAGACAGTTATGGTAGGCAAATTAGGTCAACTGCTACTGATGCCCAGCTGCCTTCTCCTACCCACCTCCCCAAGGCTATTGTCTCCCCAGTTCTGACTGTGTAAATAATTGTCAATGAACTCTGAGTTTGTGAATGAACCAGGGGGAAAAATGGCACAACAGAGAATTCTGGGGTGGAAACCAAAAAATGTGAATTGGCAGCAGCTGGGCCACATCATCTGTCCATGACTGAAGTTTTAATTATGTGGTCTTGAGCCTGAGCCCTGCATGGCAGAATATTCTGTATTATTATGAAAGTTGTGTTACCTAAGGAAAGGGGGAAGAGAATTTGTCCCCTGTATGTGTGCACAGGAGAAGCAGAGAGCCCACGGTAACTTCTCAGGCTAGCAGTGTGAAGCAACAACCCTGTGAACGTTCTTCAAGCAAATCTGAGAAATCAGCTGCTTTGCCACTGTGACAACTCAGCACCATACAGTAATAAAAGGGGAGTTTTTAAACAATTTTAGCTCAGAGATCCTCTCAGTTAGTTTTACTGTGACAGATTTCCAGAAATACCTTCCTGTCATATGCAGAGAAAATGCTCAGTGGTAGGTCATGAAAGAAAAGCAGCATGTGTGTATATTCAGTTCCAGCCGAACAGCTCTTATTTTTTCACTGGTTTTTTTAATACACAAGATGCTACAAACAATATTCTGATGATATTATGTTGCTCCTGGTCTCCTGAATCCCTAGTGGGTTAAAAGCTGCGAGCTCTGTGTGCACTCACATCCCCTGGAAGAACTACAGTAATATGCAAATGGAACATGTCATCACTAATTCCTGGGAAAGACAGAGAAAATATACAAAACGTTTAATGAACGGAAGAAGAAAGAGAAGTGGTAACTGACGTTTCTAGCTAGGGAATATGACAATCAGCAGCAGGGCTACCAGCCAAATCCTCTTATAGGCCCAAAAATGCTAAAAGCTTTAGCTGAGTGTAAACAAATGCCATGTTCGGTGAAAGGCGGTCTTGAGGGACAGATCTGTTAACCATCAGTGGGCATGTTTCATCTCACCGCTCCTTCCAGGCAGTTAAAGGGAGCTTTGTGTACCTGCCTGCAGACAGGAGCTGCAGCTCCGTGACGCAGGAAACCATTGCCTTCCCCTCAGGCCTAAAAGGGAAGACTATAGCTACTGCCTGCATATATAAAATATAATATAGACCATTTATAAACACAGAATTCTTCAAACGCCTTCCCTTAGGCTACCACTTTTAAATTTAAACACTGAGAGAACAAGGGAAATGTCAAATTCAGGTAAAAACTGAGGATAGATTTATTTTCTTAATTTAGTGCAAAAAGGGAACCTGTCTTGTTACATTAGCCTGCAATAGCATGAAGCATTGTTTGTTGCTTAAAAAAATTAATTCATGCCTTAAAAACAAGTGCAAGGTGAAGCAGAAGCCCAGGAAAGGATTTAACTTTGGTTTCACTCCCATCTCAGGAGCAGTCCCACTGCAGGCAACAGCAGTGCTCGTGTACCTGAGGTCCTGCCCGTGCTTTGATGTACCTTTGTCTTGGGCCTCAATGACCTTCAGTCATGAGAGAAGCCAGAGTTTCCCCCTTTGGAGTGTTTATGTTCTTTATACCTGCACACACCAAAAGCCACGTCATTCAGATCACCTGGAGTTCTCAAAATGTTCATTGAAATGCCACTTTTTTAGAGTCAGTGACCTGTTCAGCTGGTGAATCAAAACATCTCAAAGCAGATATTTAACTGCTTTGGTTGATTTTAACAGTTTTGGTAGATTTTTTCTGAGTTATTTAATTCAAAACAAATATTTACAGAAAGACACAGCAAAGTCTGACTACACTATTTCGGGGGAGAACATCGGGTTTTTGCTTTCTATCGCTAGCTTGGAGGAGGCCTAGCTAGGTCTCAGTCTCTTCTCCCAAGTGGAAAGCAACAGGATGAGAGGAGGCAACTTCAAACTGCACCAGGAGAGATTTATATTGGATATTAGGAAAATTTTCTCACTTCAAGTGTTGATAAGTGTTGGAACAGACTGCCCAGAGAAGTGGTTGAGTCACTGTCCCTGGAAGTATTTAAAAGACATTAGATGTGACAGCTGGAGACGGGGTTTAGTGGTGGACTTGTTAGCGCTGGGTTAACAGTTGGAATCTATGGTATTGGAGGTCTTTTTAAACTTACACTACTCTGTTAGTCTGTTCTATGACTTGGTGATCTCTAGACAGGTTACTTCCAACTTTATCTATTCTGTGTACACTTAAAAGAAAATTTACAAGAGGATAAAACAATGTTGAGAAACTCTCACAAGGAATTGCTCAGACTGTGCTTGCTGTACTAGGAGGTCTCCCTGCTGCAGCAGTAGCTCCCTGGGTTCAGCCCACCATCACAAAGCACTGTCACTTCAGTGAGGGTCTGTGCAGCCACAATGTCCAGGCACTGGGGGGTGCTGACCAGAGTCTGCCCAAGCATTCCTATAAACCAGTTCCAGGGATAGCAGAATCCACTGGAAGCTGGTGCACTTGCTTTATTTGCCTATCACAGTCATAAATCTGTGGTTAACCTACTGATGGTCTGTGGTTCAATACATTAAAATCATTGAATCACATCACAATTCAATGAACAAACTCCCAAAAAAGTGTTTTCAGGAAGAAAAAGATGTGTTTGAAAAGTAACACAAATCATACAGTCAGGTCAAATCAATTTAAGTTTCTGGAACTGTTTGGCAACAGTTTGAGTGGAGCTCTCTCGTAGCTATGTTTTTTTCTATCCAACAGTGTTCTGAGGATATCTCACCTGCAGATTAGAAGTGTTTACAGGTAGTTGCAAATTTATTTTTTTCTTGATGATTTGTCAGTGCTAAAAGGTTAACCTTCCCAGTTCTTCTCTACAGTAGAAAATTTTCTTGTGATACCTAAACATAGCACATTAATGACTACTGCCACAATCTGAGTCCTGAAACACAATCTCTGCAGAGATTCACATGGCTTCAGACTTTTATTTTCCAATCTGAACCAATGATTTCATGGTTCTTAATCTCAGACTCCTCAGGCTATAGTGCTATATCTGTGGGTTAGCCATAAGGCCTAAGTAGATGAATGAATTTAAATTGAACCATCAGTTATGGTCAGTGTCTCCCAGATCTTTGACTTTGTTGCTGGCCTGAGCTGCATAGTTGGCTGTGGCTGGGTGAGATTCCCAGGATGCATCCCCACCCTGACCACGTGCTGCCTCTGGCCTTCCCACAGCATGACCTGTGTCTCCTTCCCTTCCTGGGGCAGCAGATGTGGTGAGCCATCACTGCTTCTTGCCAGAAAAGCAAAACACAATGTTTGCCTGGCTCAGACTGCCTGGAATGGGCACAGTTCTTTCTGCTGAGCATCCTTCAGGAGAATTATTCTCACCCTCTGTTACAAAAATGAAAATGAAACCCCAACCTTGTTCCTCTCACCTCCACCCAAAACCTGAGAAGCACTACTAACAGGCATTTTGTTACTTGAAAGCCTGAGCTTGACTGCCTGTCAGAATGCCCCATCTCTGCCAAAATGTATTCACAGGTCAAAAACATAAACTTGGGCCAAATGTATTCACTTTAAGGGTAACATCTATACTCAGAAGAAGTAACTCAGTTTTAAGGTGTTATCACCTGTAAACATACAGTTGCATTGATGAGATGTAGATCCACATCAGGAATGAAGTACACTTTGGAGTGGTTGCTACCTTCATTATATCCAGTAATCCATCTTTCCTAAAACTCCTTCTTAACAACTGGAACCACAATGAGAAATGTAAAAGAACCTTTTTCATGTACAAAAACTTAGTGGCCAAAAGAGGTATCTCTCCTTTCCCCTTCAGAGATGAACTTGCCTTGCAGAGCTGCACAGGGAAAAGTCCTCTTGCCCTCTGATTATCTGGCACAACCCTGTGCATGAGTTGTCACAAAATTGACTGGGACAGTTTATGGAATGGCAAGGTGGGGAGCAGGATGTAAGTTCCTTCCAAAATCAGTGAAACTTTGACTAGTCCAAGAAATCACACAAAAAATCATCTACCTTCTGTTTCTTACTATAAACTGTTCTGAATGCACAGCCCATTGACTGCAGACATTCCAGTGAGACACCAGAAAAGTTTGAGTTAGTTAAAAGTTAAAGTTAGTTAAAAGACTTGTACTAAAGTCTTATGTTCCACATTGATTTTTATTATTTTTTTGTCACTTCAAGGGTCTTTTAGGAACTTTACCTGTATCAAAGAGAAAACAGGCCATGTAATAGCAAAGTATCTTTCTAAATGAGCTGTATAAATAATCACATACCATAGGCTTTTCCCCTCCCTCTGCCTGGAAATGGGGAATTTTTTCATTGGCTTTTTTTGATGTCGTATTCCTCCCAACATTCTGAGGCATATCAGTAGTGTGATTAATGTCACATTTTTCTTTCCTATGTAAAAGCCTGGGAATGGTAGAACTTTAATATAAATTGCATTGTATTCGAATAATTGCTAGGGAATGTAGGACAGTATTGACACAAACACTTCCTACCTACTCAAGGAATGGAAAATCAGCAAGAGACAAACAGCCACTATAGTCCAAGTGATAACATTTCAAAATATGGGGTGATCCCAAAAAGAAGCATTATTTTCCTCAGGAAAGCTCTGCTTTAAGCTGTAAAAGCAAGGAATAGGTCAAGGAAAACAAAATGGCAAATGGTCATGAAATGTGTACAAGTATGTACTGGCTTTGTTCTGCAAACTTTCCAAGTACCTGATGGTTTAAGTGATCACTCTCGGAATGTATTATTAAATTATAAATATGTATTTAACAAACAGAGTAAGTCTTTGAGAGTTTCAGTCAAGTGTAAGGAAATGTCTAAGAGAGCATAGCCCAAAGGAAAGTACTTACTTGCCCATTTTGCAGTAATGGATGTGTGTGGGATTCAAAATATAGCTCTGAGGTAACACAACACCATGCAGTGCATGACCAGCAAAACCATAGACATACACTGCTACTGACATGGCTGAGGATATATTTAGCAGAGCTCTAGAAGATTAAAAAAAATGAAATTTGGATCTTAGGTCAATGCACCAATTAATTTTCCATTCTGAGAATGTACAAAATAGAAAAGTATAATCACTGTCTAAACAATAATTAATTTTACTGAGTTTTTTTCTCTTGTGGAATATTGCAATTGGAAAAAAAATTTTTTACTATCTCATTTTCATGCTTGAAAATGGATATCTTTCTATGCAAAGATCCTTTGCTCAATTAATGGATTACAAGGGGGGAAGTTCAGATTAATGGTATAAAGAATGAGCAAAATAAAATACAAGTCTTCCTAAATGAAGGTTAACTCATCCTGGGTAAATTTTGAAAAAAAAAAAAGTAATGAAAGAATTTGGAACAGAAGGAAAGGTTCCTTCTGCACAACTTAATCTAGTCTTCTGTTGAGTGCAGAAATAGGTGTCTTAAGTGCTTGGAATTGCAAGGTAAAATTTCATTCAGATAAGGGAAAAAACCCCAATAAGGATCTGGATCTGGATAGAAGATTGCTACTTTTACTAAGAGAGGAGAATGACACATGAAATTTTAATGAAATAATTATTAATTTCATATTACAGTATTTAAGGCGTGCTCCATGAATTTGGAATAATTTAATATGAGGTCTGCAAAAGCAAAAGAGGACATTTTTCACATCTTGAACTGGTAACAAAACATGCTGGCATGAGACAAGCTTTGAGAAGAAGTACTGATAATTTTGGCAGAAAAGAGTAGTTTTTAAGAAACTTCAAAAAACAGTATCAGGGTAGTCCAGCTGTAGGAATTTTTGTCACAGAAACCAGCAAGTTGTGAGAGCATTTCTTATCATAATTGGGGGTGTCCTTGCAGTTGCTGGAAATGACTTCTGAGAAACATAACACTGCTGATTTTAGCTATTCCCTCTCATTACCTCCAACTCTTTTTTTTTTTTTTTCCCGAAAGATTCTCCATGATTCAGCCAGCAGAAAGGTGGCAACGAGGAACAGGCTTTCTTATGATGAGAAATCCATTGTGGATTGCACTCCAGTCACTATCCCCATCCAATGAATGTGCCTTTCTTCACCACAGGAGGGGAAGGCCAATTGTTATGGCCCCGTTAAACATTCTCCATCTGGCCAGGACCTCTCTTCAGTGGGATGAGAGGAGGAAAACTCCAACAGAATCTCATTGACAGGAGGTGGTGTCTGGTCCTCACAATTCCATTGTGGAGAAAGCCATACATAGGATGCCTTGATTTTGTTGGGAGGCTAAAGGAAAGCAGTTCAATTAGCAACAGGTTGCCTCAGTCACACACGCTTGCTCTCCCATCCTTTCTTTCACAGCTACCTGAAAGCAACTGTTCTCCTGTACTGTCTATTCCTTCCCATCTCAGTGAAATGAGGGAACCACAAAGCTAGAATTATTTTGAATTTAGGATTTATAAAAACTGAAGACATAAGTTTTATTAACAACTGACAAAGGTGCAATGTATTCCCTCTGTGTTACAGTATTTAAATACGTTATCTGCCAGAGCAATAAGGGATCCCAAGACCTCAGTACTTTTGTCTGGTGGTCCTGTGAACTGATGACTCCTGAGCCACTGTCAAGTAAGAGATTTTGATCAGATTATCTGAAAGGATGCCAGGAAGCATGATAAATGAAGGTAATTAGTCACTGTCCCTACAGGTCTGCCTGGCCTGTAAAGACAAGACAGTCTGCTCTTCTTGCAGACAGGAAATCACAGAGTATCCCAACCTCATGGAAAGAGGGCTGTGAATGCATCACCTCCAAAACCAACATCATCAAGACAACACTGAGAAAGAAAGAGGAAGAAATTAAGAGAACTTTTTCAATGTCCTGATTTTCCCCTTATTTGCAAGAGCAGCCACAAACACATTTTCAGCATAGTGAATTTAGACTTTTTTTTCGTTAATAATCCCTACCTGTGACAGATTTTTCTGTACAGCATGAACAGAGGCAGGTGAAGCTGGAACTAGACCTGACCCATTGGCTCAGACTGAGGGCTACATCCAGCCTCCTTCAGAGCTCAGGGCTGCTCAGAGTGAGCCATAGCTATATTATTACAAAGGGACTTACAAAGCCACTGCTGATCTATGACACATATCCCCACAGTAATAAGCTTAGACATTTCCCGTAGATCAGGTTACAAGTGAGAATTGTACATGCATTTCTATATATTTAGATTCCTACTAACTAGGAGGTGAGTGTAAGCAGTAACCACTCTGCGGGGCCAGCTGTCCCTTTATGGTTATCAAGCCATAAAGTTCTCACATGAGAAAAGGTGTCAGTATACCTAAAGACAGCAAATCATGCAGAGGTGTTGAAGAAGGTGAAGATTTACTGCAGACATGTGCAACTGGGAATGAACTTGGCTGGAAGTCATTGATGCCATTGAAGGAGGAAGGATTTGTTTGTCTCACAGGGTGTGGTATTTTATACTTTTCCTTATATGATGTTCTGATTTCACTTTTTCATAGGAGAAAACCATGAAAATGGTTGGAAATCTTCTTAAAAACATGGTAAAGATAATTGTGTCTCAAAGGGGCAGGAGAGCTGCTGAATGCTGGCTGCTGGCAAAACCTTGCCAATGGAATGGCATGGAGGGAAGAGGAGATGAAGATTTTGTCCCGGGACAGTCATGGTTGCAAAAAGAGCCTGCGGAGCAGAGCAGGTGCTGGATTTCAGCCCCACTGCAGATGAATCATGGTTGCAAAGTGGCAGCAGAGCCCCTTCAGACCTCTGAAGGGTGCAGGTATGAGCACCATCTCTCTGTATCCTAAGTGAGGAGCCTTAGACACCGTTACGAGATTAGATGAAGAAATTAAAATATGGAGGGGCCGTGAGACTCCAGATTTGAGATTTATAATTTATATATGAGGATATAGCAAAGAAGTAGGGCCAAACGTTGCTCTGTTTGTAATAGTGTAAATCCTTATGAACTCCCTGGAAGTCAGTGAATCTTGTTCCAGATTTGTGCAGCCTTGTCTCTCTCTGTTTGTTAATATACTTAATTAAATCTTGTTCTAATTTGGGTAGCATACTGTGCTGGAAAACTATAATCAAAGCTAGACACAAAGCTATAGAAATTCAGATACTAGGCACAGAATAAGTACAAATTGGCATTTTATTTCATGGGAAATGTGTTGAAAAGGCAAAGATTTTAACCATTACATTTGCTCCACAGAATAAACTATTTCGCTGATAAGTACTTGCTAGGAATTATTGTAACTCGTTGTGTTTAAATAGTTTTTTTCAGTGCAAATTGAAGATAATATATTTGTTCTGAAATAAAGGTTTGAATTGCAACATCTTGATGTTACCTAAAATAAGGTCTTGCTATGAATTCAAAATATCACAGTTAGGAACATAGAAATCTTCTGATAAAAATGTCCACCTTCTTGGTGGATCAAACAAACAAAAGCCCAAATTGTTCAGCACTTTTCATACCATTACATACTTCAGCTATTCTTACTTTTGGTCCAATAATAACAAATAATGAGGTATAATTAATGAACCTGTTCTACCAACCAAATTACCTTTCTGACATGAACCAGAGAACTATTTTGCAATTCACACAGAGATAAAATTGTTAATAAAACTTAAAAAAAAACCGCAAAAAAAAACCCCAGGTATTTATTCCAGGAGACATTCCTGTGGATGTATTTTCTACTGCTGATAAAATTTCTGTTTTACCGAACCAAGGTCACTGGAAGCCCTCATAGTCTGGTCTTGGTGTGCTCAAACTCAGAGTAAGCTGCATGTGAGCTACAGGAAAAATAGTATATTAGAGCAACATTTATGTCACTTATTTCTGTAGAAATTAGAGCATTTATCCCTGTAGGTCTGGATTTCCTCTTACAAAAGATGATACAGAGTATATTTTATTAAAAAAAAAAAAATCCAGAGTGCCCGCTGTATTTTTGTCTCAATATTTTTAGGTGAAAAATGACAACCCTGACACATTTCTTTTGCATTTCACAAATGCCACCTATTTTATTAAACCCTTTATGTAAAACCACATCAGTGTTACTGAGGGAAAATTACACTGCCACCAATTTAGATATAGTCAAATCAAAACCATTTTCACAAATGACTGGCAGATTTTTGCATTTGGTTTACATGGTTGGGCATGTTTGTTTTCATTCCTCAGTTGTTTCTAATGAGTAGATTTGTTTAGGCTATGAGGAACTAAAAATAATTGTAAATATTCTCTGGTTTTTGAAAGGACAACTCAAATACTTATCAGAACACATTGATATATGTATATATATTCAGCATACCAAAGTGGGGGGGTTTTCTATGGAAAGGCTCCAACATATAGGAATTTCATATATTTTTCCTAAACCAGACCCCCCAGGGTTTTTCAGCAAATACCCAGCTGAAGGGGATTATCTGGAAAAGGGAAATAACTAGAAAATCTGGAAGCAGCTCTGATCCACCATTCCAACTTTCAACTCAACATGGACACAGGTATTCATAGGTTTTTCCTAGATTATTCATAGGTTATTATAGGTTTATATTTACAAAATATACCTGAGACCACTAAGTTTCACAAGGATTTGCCTTTGCAAGCAGTTGCAAAGGTATTGGCTTTGTCCCATTCTCTCTTCTTGCAGTGAATGTAGCTTCACGAGTATGAAACTAATTTATTTGCCACAATAAAATTATCTCACACACAAAGTCTGCCAGACATAAGTTTGAAAATCCTTACTCTGATCTAATTAGGCAAAAGCCTGGCTCTAATTAGAAAAAAATATAATATATTCCCAGTTCACCTAGAGTACTTCACACAGAACACAGTTATATTCTCCAGTGGAAACAAATTTTAGTCTTCTACCACAAATAAGAGAACCCACTGTGCGAAAAGTAATCTGCTGAAATGAAGCGCTCTTCAACTTATTTGAGTTCTAAATTAACACAAATATTCCTAATATTAGATTTTATGTAAGAAGGAAGACTTCTAAACTGTTTAACTAAGGGCATATGCCTGAGAATTCTTGTGGTTATACACCATATTTCTGAAGCTTGTCCTTTACATCAGGCTTCCCATTAATTTTTTGGAACAAGGATTTCCCTCATAGTACTCTTTATGATACTAAACAGTTTCACTAAGTTCACTTCCCAGTTTTTTATCTATGTCACATTCATTCACAGCAAATGTAATTAAAAACTTGTTTCAACTTTTGCTGATATTTATGTGCTATGCCCATAAAAAGTAATTGGACTGCTCATGTGAGTAAAAATTTGGCATCTTGATTTGTATCAGATTTGCAGAAGACAGTCTCAACATTTCATCACTCTTGTAATTTAATAAAAATTTCTGTATGCTGAAGAGAAAAGGCTGAGTACAAGAGATTCCTCTGCCAGGCTGGTAAAAGCTTAGAGCAAGTGTATGGATTTAGACTGAAGAAACACACAGGCACTTGTGCCATGCTTCAATTCATCTGGCATGTGCAAGGAACCATAATTACAAATACAGGAATGTCTGACATGTACTTGCCCACTAGCGCTGTTGTATCCCTGCCAGAACAGGCAGTAAATATATCACTGGAAAGTTACAGTAGAGATAATATGAAAACAATTATCATGGGTAATTTCAGGCCCTTCTTCAGGGTAGTCATGTTTGCTGGGCCATAAAAGCTCATTTTCCCCAAATTCAAACCAATTTGAACACGTTAGGTTTGAGAGTTTAACCTAAATACCAGTATTAATCCATTTTTCAGTTGTCAAGAAGTGATTAAAAGAAGAGAGGGATGAAGAAAAACAGAGGGGATAGTAAAGATTGTTAATCACAAAAATGCTATGAATTAGGGTGAAAGTCAGCTTCAGGTGACTGAAATTTTTTTTAATGGAGCTCAGCTATACCAGCAAAAAAATAAGCTGGTGAGCCTTTACATTGCTACTAGAGAAGTAGAGCCCAGCAATTTGTGTGAGCTCCCCTGTGTTTTCCTGAAGACTGGAAGAATGCTACTCTATTGTAAAACCATTTCATAGGCTTCCTCTTAGTTAGAAATCCATTTTCTTATAGGGAGGTAAATTAACATGGGTAATGAACAGCACAAGATTGCGAGTCTGGGGGCAGTGGGAGAATGAAAAGTGTGTAAAATTTTCTAGCATTTTTGAAGCTATGAAGAAACATATGAAAGTTATCAAATATAAAACTCCAAGGCAATTGTCTTAATATCCAACTTCACGTGCACATAAATTTATATTAAGAATATTCACCAATGCAAACCTAAATGGAAAAGCCACTGCATTGCAGCCACTGTCTCTCAAAATAAATTTACATGTTCCTACACATAAACAGAACTTTACATTATCATAATCAGAGTACCTCTCTACAAAAGACACCTGCACCCCCCAAAAAGGAGGAGAGAGAGAAGTTGCTTTCTTTTCTCTCTCTTATCATGAGATAGTTAAGTACTAAATTAAAATTTACTGTATGCATAATACAGATTTGGTTTCTGTAGTATGTGAGATATTAGGGAATGGTTGAAAAATATGCATGTCTGTGATTTGTCCAGGTTTTGTGGGTAATAAACAGTCTCCTATAGGAAGCCATATAAGACTATTTATGGCTGCAGGCAAACTATCCTGTCAGTAGCCTGGCCCAGCTTTCAGCATGTGATTACAGGAACCAAAGAGTTTTATGTAGAAGCCTGAACCTTTATGTGCATTTTATTATGAGGTGTGTGCACTCAGTGTGATGAGCACAGCTTTGAAATCACCCTGTGGTCAATTTTTTTTCCAAATTTATTAAACTGAGATCTGAGGTTTGCCACGCTTGTCAGTTTGGTGGATGTTTCTCAGGTCCTCTACATAGTTCATGAGCAAAGTGAGCAAAATACAGACAACCCCTGGCCCTGCACAGGACAATCCCCAAGAGTCATACCATGTGCCTGAGAGCACTGTCCAAACACTTCTTGAACTCTTGTCAGGACCACTTCCCTGGGGAGCCTGTTCTAGTGCCCACTCACCCTCTGGGGGAAGAACCTTTTTATAATATGCCACATAAGCCTCCCCTGTCCTCAGGACTGCCACTGGTCACCACAGAGAAGAAAGAGATTGTTAAATAACGCTGGTCCCAGTATGGGACTCCTGAGGGATACCCTTTGTGCCCATCATGACTGTCAGCAATTGATCACTGCCCTCTGGATGCAACTGTCCAAACGCTTTCTCATCCATCCAACAGTCCAGTCACCAAATCCATCTCTCTCCAATTTAGAAAGCGGGATGTTGTGGGTTACAGAAATACAGTTAAATGTAACCTGTAACCCTTTGCTTGTCCACTGATGTAGTCCCTCCATTGTAGAAGGCCACTAGTTTGGTCTGGCAGGACTTGGCACTGGTAAAGCCTTGCTGGCTTATTTTAGCTACCTCCCTATTCTGCAGGTTTCTTAGCATAGTTTCTGGGAGGATTTGTTCCATGATCTTCCCAGGCACAGAGGTAAGGCTGACCAGTCAGTAGTTCCTTTCTACCATTTCTTAAGCAGGGTGTAAGTCTCTTTTTTCAGTCACCTGGGACTTTACCTGACTGTCATGAAATTTCAGATATCGTGGAGAGTGGATTGCCAACTACATCAGCAAATTTCCTTAGGACTCTGAGATACAGCTCATGACGTCATATAGACTGAAGTAAAAACAGGTTCCTCAGGTGGTTATGAACCTTATCTTCTCTTACCGTGGGAGGAACTTTGCTTCCCCAGTCCACATCCTGCCGTCTGTCCACTCAAGGAGTGTGGGAACAGAGCCTAACATTAAAGACTGCGGCAAAAAATTGTTACCTCAGCCTTTTCCTCATCTGTTGTTACCAGTTTTCCAGCATTGTTTTTCAGCAGGGAACACTTTCTTTGACCTTCCTTTTCTGGTTAACATACTTGTAGATGCCCTTTTTGTTATTCTTTACATCCCTTGCCAGGTTCAGTTCCAGCTTCACCTTGGTCCTCCTCACCCCATCCCTACACAACCGTACTTCATCTCTATCCTATTCCCAGGTTACCTGTCCTTGTTTCCATGCCTGTGCGTTTGCTTCTTCCCCTTTAGTTTGACCAGCAGTTCCCCACTCGGCCACACGGATCTCTTGTTTTCCTTGACCAATTTCTCACTCCTGGGAATTGCTAGCTCTTGTGCTCCATGGAAGACTTCACTAAAGATCTGCTAGATCTTTCACCCACTTGTCCCAGAGGGCAGTCTTCCAGGGGATCCTATTGACTTTCTCTCTTAAGAGATGGAAGTTAGTTTTCCTGAAGCCCGGCAATACCGTGTTTGCAGTCAGGCTGTCACAGGAACTCAACTTGCAGCAAGATACAATCCTGATCACACAACATGGTGTCCGCCGTAAGGGTCCAGGATGGAAACAGCTTTATTGAAAACTGTCCCCCAGTGGATAGCAGCATGGGAGAGTAGGGAAGATATGACACTGCATGACACTGCAACCAAGAATTGGCCATGAAAAAAAAAATAGTGTGCATGGGCTGGCAAATGCTGGATGCAAGAGCATACCATTTTAAATAAGCATCAAATTCTGCACTTTCACCATACACACAGTATGTGCATGTGTGCAGTAGGTCTAATTGACACAGAAGTACTGGATTTACTGTGCATTCTGTAACATTCCTCAGTGTCCATGGAGTGAAAGTGTTTGGTATTTGGGAGGCAGAACTTGGAGAAACAAGAACTGAGACTGGGAAGGCAAGAAGTCTGAAAGAAAAACATGGGCAAAACTGGGGACACACAATGTCATGTGTCAAACCTCATGTGTCAAACCCTTCCGTGACCCAAGTAGCAAAAAATTTCCACTGAAAATCTGGATGGTAAGCACTCTGCTTCCTCCTAACTACTAACTGTGTCATTCCAAGAAATGAGAGAGATTGCTAGAAGCTTTTAGAAGGAAACACAACACCTTAATAGCACCTCCCATACTGAAGGATATATCACTACCTCAATGATTAAACACTCCCAGGGTTGACAGTGGCAGTTGACAACTCTGTTGAAACTAACCCCAATTGTCTTTATGGCATAGACATGTCTGTTCACACTGGAAATGTCTTTTCCGTTTCCTTCTCTATTTGGCAAAAAACATTTTTCTAGCATACTTTTCAAGTTGGGGATAATTAGAGCATTGATCCTGAAATCTGAGCCACCGTGGGATAGATACCAAGCTGTAGTTTGTGCAGTCTTGTGGATTTCAGGCTCCATAGTCCCATATCTGATTGTAGATTTGGGACATTTTGTTCCATGATCACACAGGAATATTCTGCTGGGGATAATCATAGTAAGTGCTAGCAAATACTCATATGTTTTATGAGGACGGGAAGACTCCCATTTTTATCTGCAGCCCAGATTGTAACACTCTGCCTGATGTACATCATGCCAGAAAAAAATGGAAGTCTGGCTTCCAGGAGATTTATTTTACCCTCTGTAGCTACCTTTTGAATGGGGAATTACTTGTAGTCCCCTCCAATAAACTGCAATTCAAGAAAGACAATCCAGAGCACACAGAAGTAATCTGGTTTAGAAGTGTTTTTGTCTTCCCAAAGTCTGCTTATTTTCCTTTACAAATTCATGTAACTGTGCAAAATGTATATGAAATCTGTCAAAAATAATGCATTATATGTTCATTTATGGTTTCATTTTTTTCAAAACATGATCTTTCTATGAGTTGTTTTTTTTTAATTTATAAGCAGATTTTCCATCCAAGAGGAATTGTTTTAATTCCCAAATCATAAATATTGGGAGATTTTTCTCTCACCTTGTTTTAAAACCTTGTTTCAAAATAGTTTGAAACAATCCAGTACATCAAGGGTTAGCTGATTTCTACATCTTACATGACTAACCTGGATCAAGAAAGGAGGAAAACAGATGCAAAGGGGGCTGTGTAGGATGTAAGGTGTGAGCTGAAAAGGACGAACAAGCCTGAGCACATCTATTTTGTGTTTGGCTCTGCAAAGAGATAAAGCAAGTTTGGGGTGAAGGTCAAGGTCATAAAACGTCCTGAGCACTTTGTCCTTTTGGGTGAATTGAATGTAGATGTACAATCCTGATCACACAAATCTGATCCATAGTTAAGAATACAGAATAAAATGTGACTGTAAAAATTTAGTGAAATTATATTTTTTATTTGAAAACTCTATTTCCTATAAGGCAGACAATTTTTTTTAAAAAGAGGTTCCTTTTTATATGGAAAATGTTGGTATTGGAACAGCTTCAGTCAATTAGCAAGGGCATAATAAGAGTGATTCTCAGCTGGCAAAATCTCATCATTTGAATTGCTTCAAAACCAGAAGCCAGAGCCAGCTTGTCACATGATACCACGTCTCTGCATCCTACTGCTCAGATTCCAAACAGCCTGTAAAATATTTCAGTTTTGGTGAGGCTCCAGCTAGTGTTTCCAATATAAAGCTTGTTATCCATGCAGTTTTGATGCACCTGGATTTCCCCGAATTTTTTCACTAAGTAGTTGGGGATGCAGCACCAAGCCCTGAAACATGGAGCACTCCCAAAATCCAAGTCTGTGGGCATGCCTGGTATGTGGTAAACAGCAAAACATCTGGCTACAATGGACAGGGTCTGCTGGCAGTGCTGGTGTCCTCTTGAGAAAAGCCAGGGCTATTTTGACTGCCCAGCAGCAGTCACCACTGCAAAGGCTTCCAATCCTCCCTGAGCTCTCCTTAAAAAACAGAGCTGCCCTAAAGCAAGCAGTTTGCCACATCAGGGATTGCCATTAACCCTCTGGTACCAGAAGTCACAGCTGAAGTTTAATGAACTTGCCCGAGGCCTAATCCCTTGCTTACATCCCACCCCGTGCCACACACCTGCAGAGCGTCCCTGCCCAAAGTCCTGGTTCCCACAAGTGCAGCTGTCAGAGCACATCCAGTTTTAAGGATGAGGGCCTGAGTGAGGCTTGGGATATGGCTATGAAGCAAAACAGTTTCCTGTAGCAATTTTATTTCCCACTTCCACACCTCTGTGACTGTCTTTGTACCTTTGCAAATCCTCTTTGAAATATCTTCCCAATTATTTAAATGCTCTTCTTCCAGCGAGCATATCCTCTGCACCAATGACATCTGTTTGTTGTTGATTCAGCTCTTTCTCAGTTTACTTCTAGATTTATGTAGTTTTTCTGTGCCCTGGCTGGAATTGTGGTGCAAAGAAAATGTAGTGAAGGTATTAAAGACTTTTCCATTACTCTTGTCACCAAATTTCCTTCAAAACTCAACTCATACTCTTTTTGGTCACAAGCCCAGCTGAGAATAGCTGATCAAAAAAGGTGAAAAGTGAAGCAAACAACTGGCCCACAAAAATCCAACAGCCTAAATGAACTTTCCACCTTTCCACAATAAAGCATTCATAAGCACAGTAGTTAGATACTCCCATTATTAATGATTCACTAGCAGTGTATTCATTAGTAATAAGCGCTAGTGTCATGTCAATAGTGCATCTAAATTGAGCTAATTACATTACCTGATGCCTCATATTTTATGTGTATAATTTATTCCCCATGGGATAAAACCCTTGGCTTTTCTCCAAAGACAGGCAAACAGGCCTGGTAGTTTGTTCTCCACTGGAACAAGGACAAAGTAAAACCCTTTATACACTATCCCAGCCAATACCCTCAGATCTGTCCAGAGGTCCAAATATTGCAGGAACTGTGACATTTGCCACTTTTTCCTCATGTAGAGGGCTGTGAATGGTCTTTCTGCCTCATGTTTGCTCTGCTTTTGCTCTGTGCCCTCCACCCCTTAGCCCAAACCTCTGAAGCAACTGCAAGTCAGAGGGAGAGGAAGCACCTCAGACATCATTTGCCACAAATACCTCTAGGAAGGGGCTAGTGTTGTCCTTGATCATTATCTCTCTGTTGCTTTTCTATTACCACAACTGGCATGCTCTTTGAAAGGTTTCCAGACACTGAAAAAAACACAAAACTTTGAGATGTCATTTTCTCTCCCAAGTAAATTGAAATAGGCACCCCTTCCAGAAGCAATATTTTTCTCTAGGGAGTATGAAGACAATGTACACAGTAGGGAAAATCTTCAGAACATTTTCAAAAGTCTTGGGGTTTTTTAATTAAAAAGAGGAACATATGCCTCTGTAAATATTTTGGCTTAATTTCTTCACTCTTGATATGATTGTTTATGTCTTTGCATCCCCATCTGCTGATTGCCCACCTTTAGAAGTCTAAAGACCAAGACAGGAGCAATAGGCAATAGAGACAGTCATACTGTCTAAGTTCAGGAACCTAACTTTAGTGAATTATTTATCCCAGGCAATTACCCTGGACTTTTACTCTAGTCAGTGGAAAAAGATACTTCCAAGCATATATTCAAATCACTTAAATTAGCTTCCAAAGGTGGCACACCAGATGCAACCTTCTTATTTGCATTTGGGGTGGTAATTTGCTTTCAAAGGAAAATTCAGAGACCTTATGTATACAACTTTGTGCACAGTTTAGCATCTCTCTTTTTGCAGTGCCTTGATAGATTTAAGTCTAAACACAATACCTTTTGACTAGTCTAATAAAAATACTATATTGAAAATAAAATTATGGACTCGTATTTCTGAAAACATGTTACTTCACATCCCTCAAACAGAAAGGAATACTTCAGAGAGGGTAATATGACATGACTGTGTGGATTTCAGGAGTAGCCATGTAGCTGGGACACTACCTCGAGTTTGTACATCTTCTCGTAGCACAGATTTTAAAAAGAGTTTCTGTGAAACTTATGTCCACCTGGACAGAGGACTGCTGTTCTCTGAAGGCTCCATTCTCCAGAGATATTTCTGCAGATCTCCTTTTATCTATCTTTTATCTATCTATGTGACAAACACATCTGTGGTGTTAATTAACTTTTCTGATTTGTCATACGCACATAGAACTTTTGCTGGTGAAATTCTCTTGGGACGGAGAGTGGGACTTCATACTCTTCTGAATTGGCTGAAACATTGTGAAAGACAAATTGCTCACTAGGGGATGAGTCTTAGACACCTGGAAATTCAGATGTGCTGAGGGAATGAACTCTGCAGACTCTAACATATACTGTATCCTCAATGTCTAACAAGCATTCAAGAAACACCCTCCTTAGTGGCATGTTTTGTGTTACAAACCTCAGCTCCAGTAGTAGAAAGGGTAAGTTTCCACAAATGCTGTCAGCTGCCTGCTGCATGTTTCTGAGGGTCATGCTCTGAACCCCTAAACCCAAAGACTGTCCTGTGTTTCCTGCAGTGGGGCTGGGATTTTTCTGTCAGCATCCTCTCCTCTTGTTCTTCTTCTCAAAGTGCTGGAATCAAAGTAATAAATGCATAGAGTAAGTGACTCAAAACACAGAAGATTCATTCAGCAGGGACTGCATGGAAAAATCTGAAGGAAACCTTGACATAAAACAAATCCAATACCTAGTCCTACCAGAGTCTCATATTACAGTTGTACTGACTGACATATTATTAGCTGGCAAGGACTAATGCTACTGTAAAAAAATCCATGATGTCATTTTGACTGTTCAAATACTCATGAAAATAATTTTTGAAAAATTTCCTATTCAACTTTGACTACAAATACAATATAACTAGCTAGAAGTGAAGAAATTGCTGTTTCACTTTAATTGACACAATAGAAAAATACCATAAACTAGGGAATAAAAGCATGTTGTTCTAGACAAATATTTTTTCAATAAAATTTTATTCTCTTTTGCTGTCGAGATTTGAGACCTCATAATAAAAAAAAAATATTTGATTTATCCATTCCACTTGAGGTTATGAATCTTGAGTTCATGTAGCAAGGTCAGAGAAGTTTAGGAATTCAGTGGTCTCAAATGAATGTCAGTTAGCTAAGAGGTGCTCAAGGAGTGTCTATTAATAATGAAAGCTCCAGGCAAGTATAATGCAAGCCCTCCAGATCACAACACAGAGCTCACATTCTCTTGAGAGTCATCTGAGGACAAGAAGCTTTGTTGTAATGAAGAGAATATAATGTACAGTGACAGGAACAAAAATCTATATTGTGCATTCTATATGTGTGCTTTTATGTCATAGTATAGTTATTGCTACATAAAAATAGCAAGAGACCCATACAAATAGATAGTGAAGGCTTCAAAAAACATTTTCTAACATGCATTTTTCAACATTTAAAAGTAGCAAAATATGTTAAAAGTCCAAATTGACACTATTGTATATATGGTCCTAATGTACATACAGTAAACACAGTTCATATGAGTCGAATCCTACGTCTGAGTTAGGAACAAAACTGACTTTCAAGAGAGCAATAAATGTAAGACCTTAATTACCAGTATATAATATGCTCAAATCTATTTAATAAAAAAAAGTTAGTTGAAAAAAATTAGAAAATAGTGATTGTGATTTTGCTAGTTAGGAAAATAAAAAAGGTACTATCTGTATTTTACAAATGGAGTCCATGAGAGTCACATAGCAAGTTAATGGGATGGTAGGACTGAAGGAGAGATTTTGCTGCTTCCTAAGCCAACACTCCTACTACTGTTAGAATGTTGAGAGATGAAGAAGAGAGGCAGAAGTTATATTATTTTTTTTCTTTGTTTAAGGACATGCATCTCCACACTGTTCTCAACACATAGATAGGTGACCCCTCTGTTTCAAGACCATGGATGGGTCCTCTAACTGCTTGACCAGAGTGAACCAGCTCTAGCTGCAGGTACAGAACCAATTCAACCAAGGATATATAGAGGCAGTTCCCATGGTCCAGGCATGTAGTTGACTCTACAGTCCCAGCTCCCCTCCCCAGGAACTTCTGGTTTACATGCAGGGTTGATGGCACAGGTGGATAGTGTGGTCAGCACCCACACCTTGTCTGTGCTCCCAGGGCACCTGAACTCAGAGACAATCAGAGCTGATTGATCAGGCTTGGGCTGCCATTTGGGGTGGACTTACTCAAGGATTTACATAGTGTGGACTAACAGGGCTGATACCTCAGCAGACATATCAGTTCACATATTTTACAGATCCAGCTCATACATCTGGCTCTTATTTCTACCAATGGCATCTGGTGTGTGCGCTTCAGGAGCCAAAGGCTGGTTGTGCTCAGCTGTAGCCCAGAACCATGAAAGTCTTCTTGGCTGTGGCCCAGTACCTGAGCTGGCAAAGGACAGTGTGCCTGTGTGACCCAGTGTGGCAGGGATAACTACAGCTGTGCCCTGTGAGAAAACTGGAGCCATCCTGCTGTACCGAGCAGCAGCCCTACTTCTGCCTTCACCCATTACCTCCCAGGTAACTTCAGGTTCTAGGTGGTGTCAGGCTTGCTTGAGCTTCCCTCATGAAAAACTGAGCTGACATGAATCGTGTTCTGGAGTCTCACTGACCCCACTCACAGTGGCATGTGAACTTTTATAATTCCATTTCTCAAAGACAACAAACAGTAAAAAACATTTCTTATTTAAAGTACTAAGTAGTAAATATTTGTTATTATTATTTTCTACTTCTCTTTAATACCAGTCCACGAGAAGAAAGAGTGGAAGTTACTGTAAGAGACGGTCTGAAGATCCTCATCTGCCTCACAACCATCATCAAGGACAGAGACTGAAACCCCTAAAAGAACTCTAAAACCCCAACACAGGAGTTCTGGCCTGGCTGAGGTGGGATGTTTGCCAAGTGTTGCCTGCAGGTGTGTTCAATGGAAAAACCCAGCACGCATTTCCATTGGAACATCAGAACCTGAGCAGAAACAGTGGGCAAGTCATGGTGAATTGACTGCACTTGCTGATGGCTGTACCTGTTCTCGTTAACACTGTACTTGCTGACGGCTGACTTGTTCTCAGTTCTCTCAAAGCAAACACACTGTAATGATTTCCCCACCTTTTGGCCAACTGCCTGTCGCTTTGGAAAGGACTATAAGGACCCCTGAGTTAACCAAAGACTTCGAGATCTCCCCACGGAAGAAGATGGACCTATTGGCCGGACCACGAGGCTTTCGTCTCTCCGCTGGTAGCTATTACCCACCCCCTCTTTCCCTTTTCTCCCTATCCTTTATTTCCCTTCAAATCCTTCTATTGCATTTGCTGTTGGCACTAATAAAAGAGCATTTGTTTTGATGAATATTGAACTCCCTTCTGTGTTGTTTTTTTGCACTCTGAGATCAGTAAACGAACCATCACGACCCCCACTTGCATTAGCGGATCGTGACAGTTACTAAGGAGGTTGTTCATTATAAGTCACTCAGAACTAGTGAAGCCTCACTGTAAATCTTGTCCCAGGCTTCTGAACCCATATGGTAATTTCTCAGGCAACTTTTCAATTATTTTTTTTAATTTTGGGGTTTTTTTGTTTTGCTTTTTGTTTAGTTACACCAGTGCTCTATCTTACCGGCTTAACATTGCTAAGAAAAGAAAGTCACAGGTATATCTTTTAAGATAGTTCACAATCCTAAGACCTTTTAGCCCTAGACAGGAAAGGATGCTGGGACATTGTAGTTGCAAAAACACATGAGAAGTCACCTTCTCTAGTCCCATGTGGTTTGTCTGCTGGCTGGTGTTTAAAGAAAGGCTCCTATCCTGGTTTTGGGAAATGGAAAGAGCTTCCCTCCTGGGATCTAGTAAGGTGCTCATGATACATTTATGTCATAGAGATCATAACAAATCAAACAAATGTTTCTAGCCAGGATCAAATGCTTGGGTATATCCAGACTGATATCCAAGAATGACTGCTTATAAAGCTCTATTTTACCCTTTACCAGCTTCTGGAGGAAGACCAAACATTTGTCACCTAGTTTTGTATGATATTTTGGGATTTTTATGCTGTTATTAGAACTGCTTCGTAACATGAACTTATGAGACGAAACCTCACCTATACATGCCAGTTGGGGAATGTACTTGTCAGTTTACTTCTGCTGTTACAGAAACATGGTTTATAAAATCAAATACAGGATATACCCATAACCCTCCAGAGTCCATGTAAGTGCAAAAAATCCAATACAGACAAGGGGACATGTAAATAAGCAGAATGATGAGATTTTCACAGCATGTGGTAATATATTTACTACACTAAGAGCATGGGCAGACTATATCAGCCAGACCCCTACGCTTACTAACTCCTCACAACCAAGTGGGTTACAGATGTCAAAATACCAATAAACAACTAATTTGGTTAGTAGCATTTAATGTTGCAGTGTTCTGAGGACACAGATTAAATTGGCACCTTAATGCCTCTGCGAATTTAGTTTGCTCCTTTTCTGCTTCATCTCAAAATTCTTGAGTGACCTACTAATCCCTTGTGTACACTGCATCTGATGGCATGCACACAAGAGAAAAGTATTCAAGGTTTAATCATTTGCCAGTTGGGCTGTGGAGAGACAGTTGTTTGTCTCAAATGCAACATGTTTTTTGGAAGTGTTTAACATTCCTACTTGCAGCTGTTAAAAGTTTTTAATGTTATGCTTCAATTATGACTGCTGCAGGGGACCCCAGAAGGAGTTATAGGATGCGAATGTTTAGGTCTGTGTGTTGCAAATCCATTTCAGAAGTTCCCAAGCAGATATTAGCCTTCTTCCTACACCCAACTTTTCACAGGTGTTGAGCCCAGAAGGGACCTGCATCAATTCACAAAATGTACTCTGCTTTGAAGGAAACCATCACTGGGGCCCAGATTAAGGAACATGCCACAGAGTGCCTAATCCTTGTAGACTAGATCAGCATTTAAAGCGTCCTAAAATACAGCATTATAAAGACAACTGTCTTTTTCCCCTCGAGGCAGAGATAAGACAATTCAGAACCCATTGAAGGACCTTGACAGGATGTTTACAAAGAAAAATGCATTGTGGGGAGACAATCTTTCGCATACCACCGTGGACATGACATTTAAATTGTATAAGGAAGTTCTTCATCACTTTTAATGGGGAAAAAAGCAGTTTGCCTACCTTTTTCTCCACTCATCTCTTGACCTCTAGTTCAGAGAGAGATTGGATCTAGGAACCAAAACTTCATGTTCACAAATAGCTCTATAAAACCCACACAGCCACTAATATTAGATGCCTTTTTGTTGTCCATATTCCTCTAGCAGGTCTAAAAAAATAAAGTCGTTAATGACTAAGTAATTACAATTAAACTAAGGAAAATTCCAAATGTAAAATCTTGTCCAAAAATGTTTACTGGAGCTCCCTTAATGCAATTGCCTTTGGCTATATTACAGCCATAGCTTGTTTTGAGGAGCTTGAATGTCTGCAGCCTGAAAAAAAGTGCTGACAGGAAAACTTAAATGTAACAAATGTTGTATAAAAAAGGACTAAATCTGTAATGGCCATTGTTCTGTTTCTGCTGTGACTTGAAATGAGAAATGAGAAATGAGAAGGAGGTTTAGGTTGGGGTTTAATGAGAGATTTTTCACTTAAAAACGTAATTAGGATATTGAAAAGTCTAACAAAAGATGAAGATTCAAACAGCATGGAGTTGAAGAGCAGTGAGTGGAGAGCACTTTAGGGCATGGCTGATGAATAGCAGTCCAAAGAAAAAGGATGGATTAGAAAGACCAATGGTTCTATTCATACTAATTTCCCAAATTTCACTGTAGTCTTTGGAATGGGGATTATTATTAATTAGGCCCTTGCAACTCCTTTTGAACACTTATTATCTAGGCTAGGAAATACCATAATTAAACATAATATGAAAAACATGGTGTCATTGAGATTACTTTTCAATCTACAGCTGCACATGTGTATCTATGTTGAAGTCCTTAAGAAATGTAAAAATGTTAAGCAATTGAACATTTATTTTAACCTTTCCCCTGAATCATTAGAACTCTATTTTTTTTTTTCTGCCTAAATTCCTGTCATCCTGGAGACAGGGAGAGAGAAAGTGGATCAAATGCACTCAAACTAAGGTTGTAAGGGTCAGTGCAGACTGGAGATTTAGAAGGAATAAGATCCACTCTGCAGCAGAAGGTGCCACCAGTCAGGAGGTCTCTCTCTGTATTAATTTGCTCATGGAGTCAACCTGGACAGTGACTCTGGATTCTGGTAAGTGCCCATAGTCTTCAATTCTCCTTCCTCCCTTCTCAAAAAAAACCCACCTCAAAACCACATTGAAGAGAGAGCTATATCTATATGAAAAAGAGCCAAATTCCCAAACATGGTTGAAGTCTGGTCACCTTTCTGTGCATCCTGGTTTGGAGCAGCTACCCTAGGGATTTACGCTCATGTCATGACCAGGCTTGGATGGACCTCCTTTTAACTTCAAATATCACCACTGGAATGGCTTAAAAAAGAATGAAATTATTTCAAGAATCCTTTTATGTTGACTTAAAGGAAAGATAGGTCAAACAAGAATACAGATCACTGAAAGTGGACTCTTGCTCTCCTTAGCTCTTGTAACACACTCAAGTGAGAGGTGGAACAAAAGCTTTCACAAGACTGGAACTCCTCACTTTTAACTCTACTGCTATGAAGCCTTTATTTCTGGACAGGATTGCTAGTTCACTCACAGAAGATTTTAACCACCAAAAAAACTTAATTTCTGCAATTAGAAATATTTTATAAGTGTGTGTTTAAATGTAACACTTAACACTACCACTGCAGATATCCAAAACTATTGGATAACCACTTTTATTTAGATGGAAAGATACATATGTAGGAGTCAAAACTCATCAATCAGATTTTGGTATCTGTGTTTCAGACTACAATTTCTATCTCAGCTTTATTTAGAAAAGAAAAACAAACAAACAAACAAAAAAGCAACTAAGACCTGAGCTAAACCTGAAAAATCTATTCATTTGGAATTTTCTTGCACCTAGTGTTATTAAGCAAGTAAAGGATGATGATTGGAAAGGGAAACTAAAGTGGAGATTGAGAAAAGGACTCAGAGAGAGGCGTGAGAAATTAAGTATGAAGAAGGGAGTGAAAGGGTGAAGACAAAAGAAACAAGATTAAATGGGATAAGGTCTGGGATAAAAATCCTTTCTGGCCAGACCTATGGAAACTGATGGCCTAGTGATTATAGTTTTGTTTGCAGATTGTCTCTGAACCACTGCCAACATCAGATAATTTTGCCATGGCTGGAGTTTAGGAATGAGTTACCTTTTTCCTCTGTGGAAGGAAAATCACTTTGTGAGACATTTTGTAGGGCATTTCGTTGATTCAAACTGTAGCTGAAGTTGGCACCTGATAATAGCAGAAATTAACTTTCGGACCCTGGCCACAACACAGAAATCAAAAGAATTAACAAAAAGATATGCACTTTCAGAAAGTCTGATTTTCAACACTCACTCATGCAAATATTAAGTTATTGCTCACGTAACCAGGATTCAGAATAAAAAGAGACATGTGTAAGGGTGTTAATCTAGTTTTTGGTGCATACCATGTGATGAGTGAAACAAGGAAATTAAAAGCTATGTTATGCAAAATGAGTATGAATGCAGGATTATTTTGACAGCCCTTTTGGAAAGAGATGGTGGACTTCTGTAAACTGAAGAGTAAAACATGAGCAGTTTAAGTAGGTGTTTAGAGTAGGGGGTTTAGGTTTGCTGTGTTAGCAGTCATTGTCTTCCATCACAACTGGAAAATCTGACTCTGAGAGTGGGAAAAGCATCATGCCTCAGGGTTTCAGGATGAGAGACAATTGGGTAACTTCAGATTGTTTATGGCAACTTTCTGATGGGGGTGCAGGTGAAAGGAATCACAAGCTCAGCCACAGTCACAGGGCTGGAAAAGCTCTGTTTGGGTCATGTGAAGTTTGGGATAGTGATCTTGAAGAATATAGGTAGAAGCACACTCAGTGAGACTAGGACTAAAGCTGTGCATATTTCAGCCTGTTTGAGGACATTGTTTTTCTGCAACTGTCGCGGAGCTGCTGTCCTGGACTGTGAGAACAAACTTTCTCTTTAGACATCAAGCCCCAGAGGTCTTGATCTCATTTTCAGCTCTGTAAATTATTTCCTTCTAAAATTTTAGTGAACTTTAAATGGTAAGGAATCTTTTTTTCAATGCTGATGTAATTTGTTCCATCCTGTAGTACTTGTCCCTATGTCCTGTCTCTTATGTCCAAATTTCAGAATCAGGAAGCTGAGGTAGTCAGTACAAGCAAAGAAAATGTCAAACTATCATTCTTCTAAGCACATCACTAAAATCTTTTCCATCTTGGAAAACAGCTCAGGCTCTTCCAACACTGCTTCTTCAGTCATTAGAAATGCAGGTCAACAAATTATTTATTTATTTATTTGTTTGTTTGTTTATTATTATTACTACTACTACTACTACTACTACTACTACTACTACTACTACTATTATATATAGGGTCTCTGCTCATGGGCTCTGCATGATCACCATCTCCACCAGCACCCTGTGCCCTCTTCACTCACACTTAACTCCAGCTGGAGTTTTCTCTGAGACCATCACCTGCTTTGACCCTTGCTTCCATCTCCCTCTGAATGCAATAATACAGTAGCCTGGCACAAAGTGCTTTTTCTAGACGCAGCAGTTTCCCAGATGTATACACTACCCCAGTTTTCCAAAAATAACAAAGGACAGGAATTGCTAAGCTTGACTTCTTCCCCCCCTGAATCACAGAGCATTCAGTGGCATAAGTGAAAATGAGAGTCATAAAGCAATATCTTTGATACAGACATTCAGGGAAGTGAGTTAGTAATATATACCATATTTTTTTTATTTTGTAGGAAGTTCAGACTTCTTAATGTCCTGTTACATATCTGAAGCATTATGTGCACATGCCTGACCAATTAGGTTAAGTCTATACATCATGCTGTTTCATCACTTACTTAGATTCAGTGAATTATTTCCCAGCCAGATTTTATTTTCTGATGTACTCAACCATCCATGTGAGGAGCAGAACAGAGGAAATGTGTCTTTTCTTCTACTGTAGAAAAAAAAATCATAACCATAAAACCAAAATACTTCCATTCTTGATGCTGTTGTTATGAAATATATTCCATGAAGTTTATTTAACTAAAACAAAAGTTGAGATCTCAGGATGATTCCTGTTTTCTAAATATATGGTCTAGAAAACTGAGAAAAGTATAGATCTATTACCCACTGAAGAAATATCTTCAGGCTTGCAGAAAGTAATCCAACAGGGATGTTAGGCTATCTGTGCAGAATGACCTTTTGTGATTCTGTGGACCTTTGTGGACAGTATCAGTGTACCTGGCATTCAGTAACAGCCAGCTGGGTTAACAAATGGACATAGAGGGAAATCCTGGTATGCAACACAGATGCTTTGCACTGCTTCAGCATCCACAAGGCTAATGTTGCCAGCTACCTCAGAGGTTTTAAGTATTATACATCCAGATAAGAACTTTTCCAGTGTTTCTGGATCTCTGTGTAAGTTATAAAGCATGGCTGAAAAGCAGACATGACACCTGGCATCTGTAATACTTTTTTTCAAAATTTTTACCACTTGGCCATTGTTTCCAGCAAAAAAGGGCTAAAACCATGAAATGCACTCTTTCCCATATATTCCATACATAGAGGAGGCAAAAAAACCCCAAAGAAAGTCATGAAGTAGTTCTAATGTTTGAGAACAAGTTTGAACACTGTTCTAACAAAGTAGATGGCAGATTTGGGGAGGATCAGAGATGCTGATAAGATTTTTTTTAATTGTATATACAAGCAAATGCAAGAGCACAGAATATATGCAGAAGAGCAAATCTGAATCAAGAGGTAGTTTGTAATACCTGGTTTTTGATAACAGCTGCAAAAGTTACATCAGTAGATGATACAAGTAATAAAGGTATTTAAAAAAAACCCAGGTTTTCTTCTCTATATTTATTACACTGATCAGCTTTTTATGCCTTCATTTTACAACTACTGTTTTTTCAGTTTACCTTTTTGGCAATCAAAACTGAAAAGGCACTTTATAACATCTGTATGCAATTTTTACAGACACTAGTGATTCATAAACTTTGATTTCAAAGACATTTCCTACAACTCTTCTTGCTCCACAGAACCCCATGAGTTTCCCCACAAAAATGCTTGATTTGTTTCCAGAGTTTATCTCACAATTTCTGTTGTCTTGGGGATGAAGTGGTTTTGTTATAGCTCAATCATTGGGAGCTATTAACTCAGCAAGTTCAAACAAATTCCTGAGCCAGGAAAGGGTCCCTTAACCCTTTTTCACCCTGAACTTCTTTTGTTGCTTTTGCTAAATATTTCTGAATTAAAAAAAAAAAAAACAACCCACCAAAAACCAACCAATCAGACCAAAAAACACCAGAGAACAAATATTATAATAATAACAATAACAATAACAATAGAACTTTATCTATATTGTTTCCATTATTGAAACAGAACAAGTGAGGAAAGAAAGTTGTAGTTGGTTGGAATAAATTGAAACAAATGTTTTCCTAACAAAAAACGAATAGGTAAATAAGCAAATAATAAAATGTTGACCTAGACAATGCTATTAAAAAACCATACATTAAAATTTAGTCAGGGTTGAGGCCACCCACCAGTAATTTAAAACTTAAATGCATTATGAAACTCTCCTATATATCTCACACGTAATTTTGTAGCATCTGCTGAAAAAACCCATTATGAGAACCCCCAAAACCTCTGGTTTGCTTGGAACAACTGCTTTGCTGAAGTGGAATTGCAGACAAGAGCATGTCTGATCCATGCTAAATGCAGTCATCCTTGCTACCACATCATAGTGATGTCTTGGAAATGACAAATGAGAAGGGAATTTCTAGCAAGTGGCACTCTTACGGGCTTTTAGTGGGATCTAGTTTGTGCTCAGTGACTAAATACTTTTTTTTAAAAAGCAACACATAAAGAATGAGTCCAAGATATGTAATTCCTGCAATCATTTGCTTCAGGAAAATGTTATAGGATATGGAGAGATGGTGGATTCTGAGTTTTTATTGGAGTAGTTTCAGGCATTGCTGTACATTTGAATGAAGTGCAATAAAAATATTTGGAAGTATAAGGAAAAGGAAACTGCTCTCTAAAGTCAACAGAGAGGTGGGTTTTATTTGGTGGGGTAAGGCAAGATCAGGTACAATCACATAGATATTTTTGTGATTACTGTTTTGAAGATTTTATGGTATCAAAAAGCGTAACTATGCTTTCAACTACTTGTGGGGTCTCACAGTTCCCAGTTACTCAAAGAAAAACACAAAAAACAAGGTCAGAACTGTTTAGCTTTAAAGAGTTCAGTGTATCCCACCTAGGTGAGTTAGGCTGAGAGCTAGCAAATGCATCTACATCTTTTCAAACCTGATCTTGAAGGTGTTTTTCAGCAGGTGGAAGTGGATCCCAAAGATGTGGACAGAGTTGCTTTCAAGGTGAGAGTTCTGGGTTTGGCTTGTGTCATTCTTCTAGGACCTCTCTAATATTACTGGTGAAAGTATTTCCTGACATGCCTTCTGCTTGCTTACAAGGCTGGCTGAGAATTTGGTGGACATTGACCATTTCCAGCAGGAACTGAAGAACTCACAGCCAATAGTGATGAGTTGAAAACTGGACCAAAAGAAACGTGAGCTCTTTCAGAAAGAGGTCATTTACTTCAGCTGCACGCTCCACAGAGGGAATGTCCACTGACAAGACAAAATATCACCGGCATACAGCTGGTTGATTTCCCAGTCAGACTTAATGTCTTAGGGGGCTACACCAGTAGTACAAAAGGTCAATTTTCATGTAACCAAAATTATTACATAGTTTGGAATGGAAGAAGAAAATCGACTTTATTCCCTAGCTGTACTGGAAACCTGTTGAAGTAAAAATGGCTCTAAAATGGTCTTGCAGTCTCTTGAGCTGCATTTTGAAACTGAATTGTTGACACAGAATTAATGGGTGGTCAAAATACAAACTCCAAAGAGAGAGATGAGTCAGTCTCTGACAGAAAAAACTAATAAACTACCTGAACAATACTCCTTTGCCTGTAGATTTTTTTATATGCTTCTATCAGACAAAATTCTAGTAAAACTGAAACATTTATTTTTACAAGATTTCTTCATAACAAAAAATAATCCTTTCTTGTGGCAGGGCTACACTTCGTCAGGCAGATCTGGAGTCTCGAGGAGATGTGTGTTTTGTGCAAGTGGCCTCTTAGGAACATCTGCAAACGTTGTCTTCTCATAGAACAGAGAGCTGGTGGCCCAGAGGGATTTGATCCCCAAGGTTTTTGTGTGTTCGCAGTTCCTATTTCTGCTTCTAGGACAATGGAGAAGGGTGTTGCTGGAATATAGCCCACAGCAAAGAGATTGCTCAAACAGAGGATCTGGATGTTAAAATTATGTGTTACTGGAGTTTTGGGTGGTAGTTGCCAACATCTTGGAACAGTTTAGCCTTTGCTATACTACTGGAATTATTTTCAGTGGGAACATCTGGAACACAAAGATGTTAAGTAAAGAGAAATCCCATGGAATGATGGGAGAAGGTATCATCTTATTATATGATGTGACAGGGTGGTCTCCTGAAGGAATATTATAGTGGAAATGGGGTGAATGAATGGAATAGGCATAACATGGAATCTTATTGTTGCCTTGTGTTGGGGGTTAGATTTGTTTCTTTTCCTGTCTTATCCTTTTCTTTTGTATTGCACCTATATATGGCTGCTGTCTTTCTGTTGCCCAAGTGCTACATAGTCTACAAAGAAAGAGAAAAATATATTTTGTGGGTTAGTCTAAAAAACAAATTAACCAATGGCTTAAACCTCCTTGGATCTGACCTGAGGAAGCTACAAATGTTGCCCAGTTTCTGTGTTTGTGAAGAGACCTGCTGAGAGAAGGGACTGGTGCTTCAGAAAAGACAAAAGTGTGTTTCATGGGGTGTCTTTTTCTTTCTTCTTCAGTACAAGGGTATTTGTAAGTTGTGGTGGAATGTTTTTTCAAATAAGATGGAACTGCTGCTTCATTTAGCCTGTGAAGCCACATATGCTTGGGACATACAAAGGATTAAGATTGTCTTATTATTTTAAGCCTTGGACATCTCAGAGGTGTGACTTAGGAGAAAATTTCTAGTATGCAGAAATGGCACAGGAAATTGTCCCAGGGAGCTTGACTTCTTTGGCTTTATTTACACTGAGGAAGAAAAGTTGTCCAGCTGTTCACTTAAACTGCATAATTAGTTCAATTAAACTGCAGGAGGTCTGGAGGTGAGGACCCATGACTATCCAAAGACATTTTATACAGTAACAGAAAGACATAAGCTCTATGTGGTTTGCAGCAAACGCTTTCCACTGTGAAAGTGGAATATTTACCTGGGAACAGACAAGAGACAGATTGAGGGAGTGTATAGATAAAAAGCTTTACTTGGAAGATCAGAGGAAAAGGGAATGTCTTCTTGGAAGGGAAAAAGAACCAAAAAAAGACACTCTTATAGCTAGAATTTCTGCAAGTAGAATGATGCAGTTTGTGAGTTGTGCCATACCTTTCAGCACAGAGTGGATCTATGTCCATTTAGAAAACCAATACATGAACCTAGAAAGAGAGTCACTTTCTCTGCTCTACAGCGAAGTGTTTGCTGCAAACAGGCGCTCTCTCCTCAACGGCAGTGGTAAATGATATGGAATGGCCAAACATGGGCTGGGAAACAAGTTGGCCCATTTTAGGCCTTTTCCCATAGCAGTCCGGGGAAAGAAATGCCCGATTATGTCAGGCCCAGATGGTTCATGTAAAGAGTAGGTCAGTCATACTGTTCTTCCATTTCTGTGCATGATTTTATAATCATCTCCTTGATGCAAGCTAGTTTTTAACTTCCCAAGAAGAGCTCAGGGGAGAGAGATGTTTAAGCCTAGACATTTTTTTTATCTGGGTTTCCTGTCACAATGCCAGTGTCTGTGTGTGCAAAGTTCTGGCAGCCTAAAATACTTTGATATATTTTTTCCCAGGCTTCAAAAGGAAAGGTAAACAATGGGCTTGCGACTCCAGGGCAAGCATCAGTAGCCAAGAGTTTATGAGGTAGATCATCTTCTTTATGATTCTGGCATCACTTTAAGTATTTTGCCATGTAGAAGGGAGGTATGAAAGAAAAAGAAACTCATTTAGTGGTTTTTGAGGCTGCAGGTTTGATGCCTTAAGGTGATTTCTGGTCCACACAGGTTTCATAGGTTTTTGATTCTTGCTAGAGGTAAGAGAGAGCAACTCTGCATCAAAGACTAAATAAAATCTATTTTAAACCAAAAAGAAAAGTCTAACTTTTCGTAGCTCCTTGAAAGATATTTGGACTTCCTTGACAGTTCAAACAATATCTAAATTAAAAAAGAAAAAAGGATCATGGAAGCTTAATAATGTTTTGGATATTTATTTTAAATACACTAAGAGGGCAGTCATGAGTTCAATATGCATACAGTATGCTTTTTTTGTGTTAAAATACTGTTATATAATCTAGTAAACATAATCTTGTAACTGGTAAGTTCTAAACATGAGAGCGTACTTTAAAGGCTGATTTTGTATTGTTTTGCCTGGACAGGCAATTTTAAAATTCTTAGTTTTTCAGTCCCAATTCTAATGAATAATCCAGTAATCTGGGAATGGGCATGTGACATTTAACAATTGAGACTGAGAAGGAAATAAATATGAAGAGCAGTGATCTTAATGATCTTTTCAAACCTAAATGACACTGTGACTCTATGAAGTGAATTGTGATTTAGTGCAAAGCAAGAAAGAGAACCCTCAGAAAAATGTAAAGCAGCAAAACCAGGAGATAGTCTAACAAAATATCAGGGGAAACTTCTGATGGGACAGAGTGTAGATGGATTAATAATTTGGAGTGCATTATTAGATTTATTGAACATTGGCAGGAGCAGGCTGTTCTATTCAAATTAGTCCATCCCACTTGTCACCATAGTAGCAATTATAATGGCTACCAAGCCATTATAATTGTTGTAAGTAACAGCAGTGCTATATATAACTAGTTCCTTTCTCTTTTTAGTTTTTGTTACACTGAATGTGAAATCAAAGTTATACAGACATGAATATAATACAAATCCAATCCAATCTGGAAAAGTAGGCTGGATGACCATATAGTAAGTTGAACTCTCTGCTTTACATCTGTCTCATCTTAGAGAGTGGAAATCTGGTTTCTAATACAACAGTGAAAACGGCAGACCTTGTACTAAGAAGACTTTTGGACATGGGACAAAAGTCATAACAAATACTCAGTGCATTCACCAAAGCAAGAGATTGAGAAAATAGTAGAAAATCCTCTGTTGATAGAAAATCTTTCTCTTTTTCCTTTATCATTTTTCTTCCCTTCTTAAGAGTGTGGTTTCCTCAAAAACATATTATCCCGAAAAAAAAGTTTTGCAGATTTGGAATTGCATTCAAAGAGAAATACTAATTTTAGCATGTCATATCTGAATACCAGGAAAGTTTCCCTCTTCTTCTACCAGCTGTTGTTATCTTGTGCTGCAATGCTCAGTCCTCCTTTGGTTGTCCAAGCTATATTACAAATTTCATATATCCTTTTGCCTCATGTTCTTAGAAGGGGGTCTAAAAATGGTCTAAAAAGACAGACTTGATCTGAGTGCTTACAGTAATTAGAGAGATTGAAACTGTGTTTGTTTTCACAACATTTTCACATTCCATTTGCCTAATTTCTTAAGGTGGAAGATACTGCCCAGAAAGCATCTGTGGCATCAGGGGTCTAAAGCCTCTCTGGCTGGATTAAGTCCTTCTTTGCCCCAGACTACTAACTTCTTTCATTTGCTTGACTTATACAACCAGGGAGCTCTTATATTTCACTAGAAAATGACTGTATAACACATTCCATTACAATTATATTTCCATACTCTTTTAATTTAGTGCCAAGCAAAGAAAAAAATCTGACCTTCAGCTTACTGTTTTTTTTCATTTGTTTTATTGAGTATTTATGTAGAACTTCCACCTCAGAACAGACATTCAGGGAAGGTGAACCTCAGCTAATGCCAAAGTACCTAGTCCTGCCACCAACTCTGTATTTGCAGACATATTTGCATGTATAAAAGTCCCAACTCTTTCAAAATGCATAAGCAATGCTGACTGCAACAGCTCTGAAAGCCTGTGAGAAATTTGACAGGGGAAAAAGTATATTTTACAGTTCCCAGAAAGGTGCTGCTGCATCTAATTTATTACACAAAGTTTGGGGAAGCAGTAGTTAAGAGCCTTCCTAAATTAGATGATCTGCTAGTGGGGCCACTAGGATGTGCGCAGTGGATTTTCTTTCTGTGAAGCTCACTGAAGAAAATGGATCACTTTGGCTCAAAATCTCATGCTCACAAAATTTCACATGTCAATTTTAAGTGCAAAATGAGTCTCCTGAGATTCTGAGTTTTGAAATATTTGTGGAGATGCATAGGCACTTTCACACAGCTTTATCTCAGCACTGTAAAATTCCCATGATTTCTCCTGAGTACTCTGTAACTGTATAAAACCCTGAAACAGTTGAGAAGGATCAGATCAGCCTGCTGTTGTAATGGGGGAAGTTCAGACTACATCTGTTCTAAGAAAAAAATATGTACAAATGTTGTGGATCTGTTAGCTATTTTCCTTGACTAAATATAGCATAGTGAGCCTGTCAGTCAATAACCTGAGGTTTCCTCGGCCTTTTGGGGGGATTCTTCCCTTCAAAGGACTTTTTAGAACCTCTTAAGTAACCATCTCTCAAGCTTTTATTTTACTGTCTGGTCCCACTACTGCTGAAAAAAAGAGATTAATCAGCAGCCAAAGCCTCTTACGCTTGTCTCTCCGTAAGATTTATGCATCAAAGAGCACTCTGCTCCAGGGGTAAAGGTCACTTTCACAGATACATTTCCACATATATTGCCAACTGTTTCTACTTTTCAAAGAGCAGTGGGTTCCCTCATACCAGCTATGTTTCATGACTACGTTAAAAAAAAAGTAGTTTAGAAGAGAAGCTCTCTATTTGTCTCTTTTGAAAGGTTCTATAGATAGGTGATAGTACTGCTTTTCCTCCAGTTTTTGATACTTATTCGAAATGCATTCTGTTCCACTTTGAAGTCTTCTGCCACGTTCAGAACCCCAGTACTGTAGACATCAAGTGAACTTTGATGGTTTCTTTGCATTTGATACTTCTCTGGAAACCAAGCAAAGGAGAAGACAGAAGGGAGAGAGGTGGTCCAAGACCATCAGGCTAACCTTCATCTTCTCAATGTGAGAGAGTAAATGAAAAAATGAGAAAATTCCTAAAGAAACTGAGTGGGAGCCAAAGAAGAGGAAAAAGCACATCAAGGAGTTAGGAGAGTACCAGGTAAAGGTGAGTGAGGCTTGCAGAAGACACATTAAGAGTTAGAAAAATTACTACTTTTGCTGTCAAAACTAAAATTATCAAGCATTAAATTAGTTCAAGTTGTAACATTAACTATCAGTATTTAAACCTGCTGCTATGTCTATTTTCATAGTCAAGACTTATGGACACAAGGATATAGATAAATCAAATTTGCTGATTCTTCAGTTCTGTAGAGATCCCTGATGCTTCATCTGGAATAATTCAAATCAGTGTGACAAGATCTGATCTCTGCCTGATCTCTATCTATCCATACTACTGTTCTGTGAAAATGAGATTATAAAAGACACTCTTTACTCTTTCACTTTTCAACCTGCCATTTACTTATATTTCTAAGAGATATGTAATTGGAAGTGCCCATTACATCGCAAAAGGTCTTTAACTTGCTAGAGTTCTCTAACCATACATTTCCATGTCCTGTCTCCTGGAAGATCTTGACAAAAATTCCATAAATTTAATTATTAAATAAGATAGTCAGGGCAAAATTTTCTTAGTAACATTACTACTCTCCAAGTAGCCCCAAAAAAAGTCAGTCAACAAAAGTAAACAGCAATCTTCCAGCCCTTCAATACCCAGCAAGAGCCTATTTTTGTCCAAAATGTTACCCCCAGCAAAATTACAAGTTTGTCTTCAACCAAATATCACATTTATTTATGGGAGGGTTTGTTGTTGTTGCATTTTGCGTTGGGGTTTTTTGCAACCAAAGTTTTTCAGACACCTTTAGTTCTTTGCTAAATGAGCAAAAAACACGAGCCAAAACAATTCTGGTAAGACTTTATGACTTTGTCCTCCTCATTTCAGTGACCTCTTTAGAGGACATTCTGGTTTCCATTTTCCATGTGCATGTTAGCTTGACAGCCGGCAGATATACCTATACAATTGTAGATATATATACACGATATATTTTCCCTCTATTTTAAAGATGTGGTTTCATTTTCCGCTCCTTTTATTGAAAGACTTGTCATTGATTCCAGAGTTCATAAGAGCAATGATGACAGATAGATGTCTGTAACTGAACAACTCACAGTGGAGTTCACTTTTTCTTACAGGTATTTCTTTTTTGCTTTTTCCTGCTGACTTTGTTTCATTTTCTCTGGAGCAGGAGTATTTAGGGATTTATGGATTATTTTCACTGAACAATGTAAAAAATACAGGATTTTGCTGGGCAGCAAAACTTCCTACTGTTTTTTTCTTTGCTACTGCATAGGTTCACATTTCTTTGACTTGGATAAAATTTTAAAAGTTTGATTCTAACTGATCTCACATTTTGTTTATTTAGTATTCTTCTGTTTTGCAAGACAGAGTAAGACTTCTTGATATCTTGTAAGAGCTCATAACTAGCTCTCTCATCAGCCCATGTAATATGCTAATTGCTGCATAAAAAACCAGTTCTTTATTTTCTGTGGATCGTTCCATGATACTCACAAAAATGTTTGCTTCCAGCTCTTAAACTGGGTTCTATGAAAAACAAATTTGCAAAAGCTACCAGTGAGAGAAAGCTAGTTGCAGGAAAAAGAAGAGGAATCGCAACACTAGAAGTGGGGAGATTCTTTATGGCAGAACTAGAGCTTTCTGAAACAAAATGCAAGTTGGCAGCTTGTGAGGCAACTGAGGTTTTAAGCGGAACTTGGAGAGAAGTTCAGGTGCTTTTCCAGGGATTTGAGTCAAATATGTCATCTGAAGTGGTCTCACCTGTCAGCACAGACAGTTCAGGGAAATATCAGGACCTGTCTCTTTGTCCCTGTTTTTCAAAGTACAGCAGACTGAATTTAACACATAAAACGCAGTTCCCTCCATCCCCCTGCCCCTTTCCTTTCCCCTGTTTTATTTGTCTAGCAGTTGCCAGCAGGGATCAGACAGTAGGAACAGTTCAGTCAGCACCTTTTTCTGGGGCACAAGCACCAGACCAGAATTTATTGGCTTTATTCGCTGCAGGGATGATCACTACATCCAAGAAAGAGCCTCTCCTGCAGGGGAGTGATGCTTTGCCACCAGCCCAGCCAGCCGGCTCTGACTGCAGGTTTTGAGCTTTGTTTCATGCCCCTCGGGCTGAGAGAAGCCTGCGCCTTCTGGAATGCTAACCATCCTTGTGGGATTGGATGCCTCTGTTTCACCAGACAATAAATTAGCGAGCTGGCGTTGGGCTGGAAGTGACCATTTCACCTAGCTTGGGGTGGGGATAAAGAGACGTGGTTGAGCTCCGATTTAAAAAGACGGGCCAAGAGTCATATTTATCGAGTGGATCTCTATCCATCTTCTGGGTGGAAAACGGTAGCTGCAGCCCTTCCCCTGCCGCCGCACACTTTATAGAGCCGTGGGGGGGTTGGGAAGGGGCTCGGTGAGAGCCGGAGGCGCGGGGACTGCTCCGGGGGGCGGCCCGCGGTGACACGGCAGCCCAGACATATGGTGTCATTACTCAGCCGACACAAATTTGACACTTGGTGAATTTATTGTATTTTGGTTTGCTCCTGGTGCCTGAAAGGCTTTGCAACTGTCTCTTCATAGGGCCTGTCACAGATGTTGATGTATTTTCCTCCTCCACAGCCAGGTTTTACTGTGGAAACTGATACAACTTCACGATAGAATTTCTGGATGAATTATTCACGCATTGCATGCTTTCTGCACATAGGGGGTTGGAAGAAATCCATCCTATTCAATAAATGGCCTCTTTAATCCCCTTTAACAGAGAATTTTCCCTGAGTTTAAACCACTTCTATTATCACCTTTGTGATCATAATGTTTTGGATAACATATTTATAGTTAATAGCTTTGTTAAATTTTTCACTATATTTCACCTTAACGTGCAATTAAATTCTCCAGACACAGTGATGAAACTGATACATCGAAGAGACAATAAACCATATGGCCCAGATTCTCATCATCTTAACTTTTGGTAGCCCTCTTTTTTTTCCTTTTTTTTCTTTCTTTCTTTTTTTTTTTTTTTAAATCCTGCAGATCATTCCATGTCCAGTGATTTATAGGCTAATTCCTGAAATATCTCAATATTTGTTGTTGTAGACAGAATGGGCTGCTGCTAATGCTGGTACCATCTGTGGAGATGATTTTTTAATTGAAAAGAATTTTCAGTCTTGAGAATAGAGAGTTGGATGAACTCATCACTGCCCCCTGAGAGAAGATTAATGAAATGAAAACATATCGTATCGCTTTAATACCTGGAGAAGTAATAAGGATGCATCAAGTGACAATATAGAGCATAGTGCGTGGGGGTAAATTGCTTTAACATAACAGGCAAAATCCACCCAAGAATTAAAAACTGCATTTGCTGTTTTAAAAACTGTTGAGGTATTAATGCTTTGTACCAAAACTCCTGGTTACATTTTCTTCCTGACTTCTAACTCCAGAAGCAGAGTTCAGATTCACATTCTCTTACTCTTGACCCCACATGCCATAATTCATATTCCCAAAATAATCCTGTTTAATTTAGTATTAAGTAGCTCCTTGCCTATAGCAAAGTCTTGAAATCCAATGGCTGCCTGGACATTAATCTTATCCCAAACTGGTGATATTACTTTTGAAAGACAGAACCAAGTAAAACTATGTAAATTGATATTCACTATCTAAATTATAAGAGTTCTAGTTTTGTCTTAATATAAAACTTACACTGCCTTGACAAGAATTGGTAATTTAAAGCCTATTACATTTTTTCCTCAGATTACTGGGCTTTGTATATTGTTAATACAGCCTGCATTGCTGAGTCGCCAGTTGTTAAGTTGGAATTTATATTCATATTTTGGAAAATTGCCTTTCTCCACAAAGTTCCATAAATTAAAATCTCAGCCCTGAACTCTCATGGCAGTATTCAAATATGGAAAATATTGAAACTACCTGGCCTCCACCCCAGTGTTTTGTAGAAGGATGGATAATAAGCATTTAAGGTATTATAAATAAGAATTTCCCAGAGTGTTTCAATTTACACAATAACATAAAATGAAATGCAGAAAATGTTTTGGGTTTTTTTATGGCTTTAGTAAAAAACTAGGGTGGGGTTTTTTCCTTAACTTTTTTACCCAAAAAATTGCATATTATTCATAAAAGTACTGTATTAAAAAAAAAAAAACTTAAATTGACAAAATCCTGTCATTGTTATATCATGGTTTCATGAAACAAGAAACAGTGCAGCAGAATATTGTTTGATAATTTGAAAAAGATTTTTTTCAATACCTTGTAGCTTTCTTTTAAGTTTACGTAGAGAAAGAGATTTTCTTCTAAAAATGGATTAACCTAAGCTGAACAGACACCATCATTGTTTCCCAGTCTGAATCCTAAGCTCTAGTTTCTCCTGGTCTAACCAAGTAAGTAAAGGAAAACAAACTGCAACTTTTCAGCAAATATATGCTGTTTTAAATTATAAATATCCCACTGGTAAATCAGAAAATGGAGCAAATATGGAGTTCAAGTACTTATTTAACTTTTCTTTTTTGACAGTAAAACACATACAACAATCCAGTGAACTGCCAACAATTTGGGTGTAATATTTGGAGATCCATTTCTGGAGTTAGGAAATCTGAATGTGGGGCATTAAGTTCACGCTCTCCCAAACAGATTACGCTGCTTCTGTAAATGGGACAATTATGCATTTTGAGTGATGTTTTTCTGCTCTTTTAGTCTTTGAATGTGTTCATTAGCTACAGGAAGCCCCTCACAAGTTGAGGAAATAAAGGAACCGTCTAAAATTTTGATGTAAGAGACAGCAGTATAAGACTTTATTGAGACTGGCTATAGCCATAAAGTTGTATGACACAGTTATACCTTGGACAAAAATTAATTTCAAAACCTCATGTTTAGAACATTTCATTTTGATGTTGTGAAGAATTCCATAGGTACACTTTCCCTTTACTTCCTTTGGCTGGTGTCTCTTACACATGGCACTTGCCATGCAAACATTTCTCTGATTGGAAAAAAACCAGAAAAAAAAAAAGAAACTATTAGTAACCAGCCAGTTACTCCATTATGATTGCTCTTGGTCCAAAAATGGACCAAGTTATTCACCCATCAAAAGTTACATAAGTTTGGGAGTGTTTAGGGGTTTTTTTTCCCTAAAGGCACTGGCCCAGTTGAGACTGCAATGGTAAAGCTGAGATGTTCCACTGCATTTGCAACACCTTGCAATGACTTAAGTCCCAAAGTTAGTATTTTCTGGAGTGGAAAACTGTCCCTTTTCACTTTCACTTGATGCCAATTCTTTTGCAGCTATGTGTCCCTGTGCTGGCACAAGCATGTTTGAAGGTTAGCTCTGCTGATTTTCTGCTTCTCAGGAAATGCCATCGAGGTGCAAAGGCTGTGAGCAATTTCAGTACAGGGCTGGTGGAACAGTAGGCAGGAGCTGCTGTTAAAAAGACAGCCACACTGATCTACTGACATACATCTTTGCTTTATCTGACAAAAAAGCTCTCCATCTCCTTTTTCCAGGCTTGTCTGCATATGTGCTGGAGGTACAAGGAGCAATGAACCATAGGGTCAGTGCCAGGCCCCATGCCTTGGAAGTCTCTTCAAGCCTTGTAACCTTTCCCCTCCTTGAAGTCCCTGCTGAAAACTCATCTCTCAGTCAGGCATGTATTACATTCCAGATGGATAATAGCTGGGCAGGTTGGGAGCTATCTAGGAACAACCTGCATCCAGGCTGTTCAGCTGGAAGACCACAGCAGCAGTACTGAGCATCAGTTCCCTCTTCAATGCACACCCCAAACACGTGTGAAACCTTTGATGGCTCTGAGCTGAGCCTCTGTTGTGCAGTCATGCCTCCAGATAAGAGCAAGATCAGCCCTCAGGAGCTACAATATTAGTGATATTAATGTAAGACCCCATTCCCTCCCACTGGGGCTTTTCCTGGCCCAGTTTGCCCTACAACCCTGTCACTACAGACTGAACCCAAGAATGACACTTCCCTGTACCTTGTAGCACAGTGCTGCCAAATCTCTCAAAAAGCCCTGCATCAGCACAGAATAGCAATCAGGTGAACACCTATTAAAGGAGAGCTAACTAAAAGCTCCAAACAAGGGAATTTTCTCCTTTGTTTACCCATTTGCATGATTCTCAGCATTTAATCTTTTTCAATGCTTTGGTGAGTTACCCACAGTCCACAGCCTTTGGAAGTGAAAGCAGTTCAGCTTCCAGTGCCATCACTATAGTAATACATAAAGACTCAAACAAAGAAGAAAGGAATAACAGGAGAAAGCCACAGAAATAATCCTTTTGTCCACCATAACTGTTGAATGATAGTTTTTATTATCAACAACAGTTCTTTAAAAGATATGAAATTTTGCTAGTAATAAATATTTCAGCCTCAGCCCTCCATGCAGACCACCTTTAAAAGCCTGTGGGCTTAATGGTCTGGAATCTTATTCTGCCACAATTTTTTTGGCTTCTAATGGCAACTATTGCAACTACTGCAGTAAATATAATCTGGTGAACCTAAAAAAAGAAATGCAGGTGACAGGTCTTAAAAACCTGATATTCATTGCTCAACTGCTGGAAAGCATGGGTCCGAATTTATTTCATTTCCCTGCTTTCTAAAGGAGTTCAGCAAGGGGAAAAGAAGAGGGAAGAAACTGAAAATTCTGGGGAATTACTCTATTCTACTGAGTTGTTGTTATGTGCTTTACTTTAACAAGCCAGCTTAAAACTTATAGGTGGCCCAAAAATGGATGATGTGATACAATGGGAAACCATTCAAATTCAACACAGCTGAAGAATAGCCTGTTACTTGGCAGGTATTTTGGCACTTACAAATACTTTTCCCCCTGCCTTTTTCTTATACAATATTTAATCTCATTGTAACCTTTTCCCCCACTTCATTCTGCTTGTCATTGCCACCTTGCCAATTGTGTTTTTGCTGAATGTATTTTAAGTAGCATTTTTATATTTGGAACTTGGAAAGTAATTTTTTTTTAATGTCTATGAGAGTAAGCAGGCTTTAAAATCTTCCATTCACCTTGGAGAATTTACATTATTTTTATGGCTAGTATACATGTGCAAGAGCAGATGGACAAAATAACAAATATATCAGGTAATAAATATCGCATGGTTTACTATTCAGAGTAATAGAGAATATAAATTTCTTAACTTTTTTTTTTAATATGATAATATTAAGGAATTTGGAAGACAAACCTTTAAAGTGCATTCATTTTAAAGAGAAAAGGAAGAAAGGATAAAACTTGCAGGACCGGTAGTCACTAACATTTCCTTTTGAGCAAGAGCAGTCTCAAATAATATTGAAAATAAACTGACCTGGCTCTGTTAGCATTCAGTGTATACTTTATGTTCCACATTATCCAAAGACAGATGTGTGGTGTAATAAGCTTTAGCTATATGAGCAGAAAATTTGAACCAAAAATATTGTAAGGAACTTACCTCTCACACCTCATTTATTCCTGTGGCTTCTTTCAGCCTTTGGTGTTTGGGGTGGGGGTTTTTGGTTGTGTTATTGGGGGGGGGGGTGGGGGCGTTTAAGGTTTTGGTTTTGTTTTGTTTTTTCTTTTGGCAAAGTGGGGGCAATCAAAGGAAGTTAAGTCTTTCACCATCTCTATTTTGAAATTCATGCCTTTGTCATCTTCAGTCCATTGTTTCTACATTGGTCTCTAGCCATTCCCATGTTCTGCTTTCATTTGGTTTCTTTCTGACTGAAAACAGAATGAAGCTGACCCAATTAAAGAAATTTGGGGAACCTTTAAACCTTTAAAGCCTCTCTAAAGCCAGCTCCTTGGATCTCTTACTAACTTCTGACCCCAGAGGAAATGAGCTGAAACAAACAGGATTATTAATATAGGTTTTGATGTTTTTCTCTAAATCCATATTACCAAAGACCTCTTTGTTGGCCCATTACTCTACTGTTGGTCTATAGCTCTGTGGAATGGAAGTGGCAGGATCTGTGGAATGGTAGTGGCAGGATCTGTGGAGAGAAGATAAAGGGCTGTTCAATTTTACTAGTTCTGGGTTTTATGTGTGGACAGTGAATTCTGTCTCACCTACTCGCAGCATTTTTTTAATGCATTAACTCAGAGATTTCTAAACTTTTGATCTACATGAAAGTCAAACTCACTTTTCTGGTGTTTAGATATCAGTACACAGAGTCAATGACTGTTGGAGCAGTCTCTTATTTTTGATACTCAATCTTGTGGTCAGCAGCGAAAAATCCAAGGAGTGATGCTTTTTACAAACCTGCCAGAGAGGCAGATATTGCCCTGGGTGTTAGTAGAGTCTGAGGTGATTCAGGAAGCACCTAGAGGTCTCTGAGAAGCTTTGGCAGAGTTTTTAATGAGTTTTCTTTGGGAATTCAGCAGCCTCCATGAAGGCCAGGTCTGTTTAAAAATAGCAACTACTTACCTTAAGGGTTCCCAAAACATGAGCCAGGCTTTTCGGTCTCTGACTTTGAGCATGCTTACATGCAGCAACATTTTTGCTTTTAAATGGAAAAATGTACAAGCACAGAGTAAAGCATGTCTATTTTTGATTGCATGGTGCACTTCAAAGTGATCCGGGATGTATTTTAGGAAGAGGAGGCAGTTCTCTAGCCCCACAGTGCCCAGTGAGATGTTTCCAGTAGCATTGGAGAGACAACACTGCGTATGACAGAACATAAAGAGGAAAATTTCTTATTTTATGTAGGAAATAACAGCTTCTGACTCTCTCAGCAGCCTTATGTATAACAGTTCCTTCTCTGAAGGAAGTAATGTTCTCTGTTATATAGCTTGTGTGATGCTTCTTTTTCAGTCAATCTTTTACATCTCACAGATGGAAAAACTTTTGGAAAATGTTGCTTCTAAAACACAGGATCTTTGCTTTATGGGTAAAATACTGTAAAAGAAGTTTGGCAGAAAGCTTTTGCAGATAAATACTACTGTATACCCTAGAAGTGGGCAGAAAGTCAAATCCCTAGATCTGAGCACTCCCAAATTTACAAAGCTTGGCTCTGAGCCGAGATTTTTCTTGTGTTCAGAATGTGTTTACCTAAGCACGATCAGAATGAAAATTATTTTATCCCAATAAAAGTTAGTAAAAAGAGACTCCATGCAAAACAAGTAACCATGGTGTGAAGTTAGAAATAATTTAAATACAAGTTTTTGAGTTGTGAGGAGCTATCTGCTCCATCCCAGTACCTGTAACAGTTAAAATTTAGATCTTGCATACATGAAAAAATCACACCAGTTGAGCTTAAGTTATTATTGTTAAAAGATATTTTTAACTTTAGCTCTCAACGTGCAACACTTGCAAATTGTTGTCCATCTGTGTTCCAGTCTGTGCCAGTCCCTCCACACACGGGATAAACAAATTTGGGGTTTGGGTAGGTCAATGAGAAATAACATCTGTATTACTAGAAGGGAAGCACGGAAAAATTACAACCCTCATCTTCACTATTGTCAGCTCTAGCTGCACTATAGACAGCCTCTGGAGAAGGATGTTCAGTCATTCCACCACTTCTTTTGCTCAACTTTGTGGTGTTGGTTTTTCAGTTAAAACTCTTTTCTAACCAAAATGATTCAGTGAGTCTATCAGTGCAAGAAGCTACACAGAAACCTTTATTTTTGCTCAGTACAGAGTGACTTAGTATACCTTGGTCACACAAAAGAATAAAGTCAGTGACAATGCAGCCTTTTGTAGATTATTTTAAAAGTAGCTCAATTAGATTGCCTGTGCACTTTGAAATTTTACTGGCCATTCAATTATGGGTGTGATCTGCTCTGCTGATTTGTTCCTCAGGTAGAGTTGTAGCTGGGTATTTGCATTTATCTCAGTCTAACTGTGTCTGAACTCAAATGTGATACCAGTATGGATATTAGCAAGATATTCCTAGCAGAGACAAAACCTAAGATGCTGAAAGCAGCATCTTAAGCCACCATTCTCTTTTTTGTCCCAGTCCTGGTCCCATATGCAGTGATGCAGAGTGAAGGTTGCTGGGGAAGCTGTGTCCCTGTGTCCTTGGTGTTCAGTGAAATCATTGCTTTGCTGGAAAAGTGTGTGCATGTGCTCAGCCAAGTGCCCAGCAGTGTCTCTGGCTGTACCTGACAAGGCATGAAGAACTGAAAGTGTCTGCTGAAAATCATGTATCCATGTCAATCTGTATTTCCATATTTATTTGCTCACTTTCCTAATTCTACTGGCAGATCAAATTTGCTGCAAACTGTCTTTCTGCTACATTCAAACTATTCAAATTGACGTTTAGACTGACAAGCAAAAGGGAGACTGCTGGACACACCATGGATAACCAGATGAGACAGACTTGGGAGTGTCGAGCAGATATCACATTCCTGTTTTGTGGAAAGAAGCTGTGCTGTCCACAGAGTGGTGATGTAAACCAGCTCCACCAGGATCTTTCTGTACTGCAGGTACAGAGTAAGAGCTCCATTTGCAAATGCTGATTTGGTACATCATGAAAATACATCTCTAAGTTGCACATTGCCCTGCAGTCCCCAGACTAAGGGGAGCTGAAGAGGAAGCTTGCAACAGGTCAAGTACTGAATGTTTTCCAGCTAAAACCCTCTTTAAAATGTATCATCTCTTATTTTAAAACATTAAAGAGAAGTAGTGTAGTTCTAACTGTACCATAAAAAGGATAAATATTCTAGTAGATACAAAGCTGGATAAAGACTTTTTACAAGTAGTGATAAGATAAGGGTCAATGGCTTCAAACTGAAAGATTGTAGGTCTAGAGGAGGAACGAGGAAGAATTTCTTTATTGTGAGGTTGATGAGGCACCCAAACAGGTTGCTGGGAGAAGTTGTTGATTCCCCATTCCTGGAAGTGTTCAAGGCCAGGCTGGATGGGGTTTAGAGAAGCCAGCTCTAGTTAAAGATGTCCCTGCTTATGCAAGAGGGGTTAGAACTACACCTTTAAGTTCCCAGCCTAAATCATTTGACGATGCTGACAGTGACTTTGTGATGTGAAGAAAGACATGGCCAACTAAAAAAATGCAATAAGCAATTAGAACAAATGGTATCACATTGTTCCTTTGAACAGTGTCTTATTACTTAATTGAGACACAAAAAGCCATCACCAATAAATGACACTTTTCTTTGCAGTATTTTGAGGACCTGTAATTGAAAGCATCTATTTTGCAGAAAATCAAAAATGGATGATACAAGATTTTGACATATGTTTCAATGTGCAACAAAACTGGAAAGAGCTCCCTTATATTGTAAAAGAATAGAAACCACAGGCTTTGTGTACTGGAAAAAAACACTTAGTCACAGTTTTCAGCTAAATGAATAGTTCTCATTATTTAAACTACCATTACTTAAAGTAAGGATATTCTAAATGCATAAATAATCAATTATTAATGAGTGAAAACTGATAATCAGATTAATCAACTTCTTCCCCATTCAAAATCAGTTCAGCCAGTGTTTTTGCTATTCAGTTATCAATATTTTTTCTTCTTGACAGCCTGTGTCCCTTTTTACAATGCCCTGCTCCTAGATTAGATGATTATTTGAAACATACAACTTCTGTTTAAAAGAAACATTGTCTTTTAAACCTTTCTGGTCTTGAAGAGTCTCTCAGAGATTTACTCAAAGCATATCTCTCAGAAAACAAGAACAAACAGATGAAGGAATCATCAGTTATTTATTTTTAAAGCTCTTGGGATTTTGCATCATAAATTTTGAACTTTTGCCACATAATCACCTTGAGTCTGAAAGAAGCCAGGATTTTCCAGCACTTTGGAGTTGATAACTTTCTTATAAATACTTCTAAAACAGAAATAGCCAGTTTAAAAAAGCAACCACTAAGCTAGTCTCGTTTGGGTAATTGTAACATTGTGCAGTGGATCTTGAAGAAACTTATGGTGGGTTGAGAGGACTTCGTGTTATCTGAAAAACATACTGTCCAAAGACCTCATATGCTCCTAGGATTTAAAGCTGGTGATAGAAGGTGGGTTCTGGTTCATATATAATAAATGGAGAGTCAAGCCAGGAGGGCAAGTGAGACCAGGCAGAATGCTAATTACATACTGCTTTTTGGATTTGGTATGATAGATACATAGCTGGAGGGGAGGTCTCTTTCCAAATGACATTTCTGTCTTGTTAACACATTACATGTGCTGAAAGAAGCCTGCCCAAGTCTCTTGGAAGAGGGAGGAAGGAAAAGAGAAAGAAGACAAACACACGATACTCAACAAGAGCAATGCCGCAGACATGATACCAATGAGATGTATCTGAGATATACAGCAAACATCAAATCAGACTTGCGAAAATATAGAGACAATTTTTGGTATCGTGGCAATAGGTGAATGCAAAAGCTTCTTCAACTTATTAGGGGTAGCGGTTCTCCAATGAGAACATGGAAAGAGAAATGTGGATTTTCTTTTCATCTTCTGTGAATAAGAAAACAATTACAATAATGTACATTCCACTGAACTGACAAGAATGTCGGCGTCCTTGGACATCGCAGTGAAGACTAATGAAACTGTGTGTAGTTGGGTCTCTGCTTCTGCAAAGTGGTGAGAGAGCAACTGCTGTGAAGAGCCAGGCAGATGCTCTCAGCTGAACTGATTTTCAGCAATGGTTTTCATCAGCTGACAGCAGCTCTGACCCCATGCTGTGTGTTTGCTTATCCAGCTCCAGCTGCTGGATGCAGAATAGGCAACAAAAAATTTCAAAGCCCAAGTCAGCATCTGCAGCCGAAAACTGCACCTTAAGAGGGTTTTGGTAATAACTTTTGTATTTATTATGCACATCAGCTTGGCTTGATTCATTGCCATGATTCATCTCGAACAACATTATGCTTCTCAAGTAAAACACACTTCAGTACTGGGATTTGGTGGTCTAAAGCAAGAAAGGAGAACATGTGAGATGACACCGAAATATACCACAACATGCTAAGAATCACTGAATTGTGTATAGATGTATTCATAGGAAGATCTTTCAAAAGTCATGGTGGAAATACAGGTCTTCTAGAAAACAAATCACAGTGAATGCTCATATTGTCCCTTGAACCCAGCATGCCATATTGAACAGGGATATAGAACTAGACAATCCTGTTTCTCCATGGTGCAGCTTTTATATGTTCTTAAATGTTAGGAGGATATGAATTAAAATGGTTGCTGTATTCAAGAATTTTAATTCCCTTTAATAATCCATGTCACATGTGAATTGTTGAAAGAACTACCTAAGACATGGTCCTGTTCCCTCTGCCAATTGAAGTGATTAGTGCTCTAGTGACATCAAAGAAGTTTTGTCCATTTCCGTCAACAGAGCATTTGGCCTTAAATCCACATTCAATATATTGTCATCAGTTAGCCCAAAATCATCCCTTGCAAATAATGGTATGTAACACTTCTCCTCTCCTCTCCTCTCCTCTNTCTCTTGTGTCTTTATTTTTCCTTCTTTTTTTTCTTTTCCAAGATACAAAGTTTTTCTTCTTGGTACAGATTTCATACCTATATCACAACCAGCAAACACCCACAGGAAATCTTTCAATAGTAGGAAACATTTGAGACAATACAGTGCCTTTAAAAAATCATTTGAAAAGCTGCTCACATTATTATTGTTACCGGAGAAACAGTCACTATAGATAATTTAAAGCTTTAATGATTGAAATACACTACTTGCATAATATCTCTTTAAGGAGTACTGTTCAAGACCTACGTTTATTAGTAATTGGATCTGGTTACAGTTCACAAATCTCTGATATCAGACCTCAATTAAAATGCCATTTGTTTGGTGAAGTGTTGAAGTCCATGATTGAGTGAACAACATGGTCCCAAGTTCACTTCCAGTCCAGCTGTGGTACATCAGTTGGTCAGCTCCATAAGGAACAATTTCCCATTGCATGGATATCAACACCTCTAGGAGGTTTCACACAGATATATGTATGTAATGCTAAAAATAATCTTTAGCTATGGAATTTCTTTTGAATTTCTCAGATTGGTAGGGTCTGCTAGCAGAGTAAAAGCTCTTCTGAGCTAACAGAAAAATTGCTTGTGCTCTCTGACAAGTGATTTTTACATCCATTGCTACAGGAATGAAGCAAATATAACTTGTATTTCTTGAGCAGCACCCAAAGACAGAATATGTAATCTTCCCCAAATATCATGCCATTTCTACACTACAGCTTGTACACATTTTTGCAGTAAAAAGGTTTGCTGTACATGTGAGCTCCTCTGTCTGCCTTGCTAAAGGAAAAAGTCTTCTAATAAAAACACAAAGATCTGTATATTTAATATAGTAAACAGATGGTCGTCTCTGATGGCAAAGCATTTTTGTTCAGTAGTTTTCAAATATGACTTTTACAGAAAGTTCCTGTCTTCAAAGGTTTGTGTTTGGGGGGGGTGCACTTTTGTAGATGAAATAGTTACCCAAAAAGCTTTACAAGCCATTGGTTCCCATTAGAAACTTACTGCTTACTCATTTTCATGGCTTGTTGCCACTTCAACATAACAATGGAATATGTGTTAACATCTTCTTTTATTTTAAATTCTTTTTTTAATGCATTTTAAGATGTACTTTCAGATTCCTGAGCCATGAAGTGTTTTTTTCCCACTTTCCAACATTATGTGTAAATGAGCATCTACTTCCTTCTTTTCCTCTACTCAGACTAAAAAACACTACTTACAACAATATGTGTCTGTTCAATGTACTTTGTGGAACTGACAGCATGATTTCTCCACTCAGAAAAGAGAGGAATTATTTTCTACTCCTGTAGCTCAATTGCCATTCTGTGTGTTTTGGGTTCTGTGTGTAATTCAGATGTAACAAAATCAAAGAATTAACAACAGTAATGAAGACCTCCTGCCTATGGCTCAGTATGCTGCAATGCTTAGCAGGCTGCAATGTTTCCCCACTATTAGGTCTTTTCCATGAAATATCTTAGGCAAAAAATTTTGGTTTTCACATATTAAATATGCAGCTAGGCAGACTCACTTCTTAATTCTAGTGCTAAGAGAGCTATTCCAGGGATGTCTACACTTCAGGTCAATAACCATGGAGCTCAGTTCTTCAGGGACCGGCCAAAACCTGAGACCTGCTCCTGCAAAACAAGCAGTTCCTCTGGAAAAACGAGGTTGGGAAATTTCACGTATCATCTGAAATTAATACCACAACTCATTCTTATGAATAGTCCTCAAATTAGAATGTAGATTGCATAGTTTCTGGATTGCGAGAGGAGCTGCTGAGTTCTGCCATTAGGCTTGTGTGGGAAAGGCTGCTCACACACTCCTTGATGAAAACAGATGGAAAGACTTGAAAAATGGTTCAGCTTTTGTGAGTAACAGCTGTTGATTTCTCTGCTAGCCTCTTGCCTCCATCCTCAAATGTGTTGTTGAAAATGCCCTGAACCAAAGGCAGGACTAGTGAAGGGTTGCTCATGTGGGTAAATGAACAATGCCTGGAGGAAGTGAAAACCATTTATTGAAACTTCTCTAGACCATTTTGTTAGCAGTTAATTGCGAATTCTTTCTTCAGTTTTGTTCTCCAGGACTGAAATATACAGGCAATTACTGAAATTGCTTGACAAATAAAAAAGTATGAAAAATAGGTTTGGAGGCATTTTTCAAAAATCATTTTTCAAAAAGACCAACCGAGCTCAGTTTAAAAACCAAAATGAATTGGTGCTTACTTTCTCTTTATTTTAATAAAGAAAAAAAATTATAACTTACAGTGACCAACTTCAGAACCATTACCACTGCAGTTCTATTTGGGTAACTTGGGAACATTCTATACTTTCATTCCTTTCCTTTTTGTTGAAATAATAATGCTGCTAGTCATGGTGCACAGTCACTGTTTTAATCAAGAACTGTGCATTTTAAATATTTGTGTTCATTGTAGCCAAGAAGTCTGCAGAGTCAGTGTTTTGACCAATTAAGCTTTAATCAGGACAGAATGTTTCAATGTTAAAATACACAAATTGCATCTGATCCGCTGGCATATGGTCCCTTTCTTGTTATAGCACTGTCCTTCTTCTTAATCTGAATGGCTCAGAGCTACAGGTTTTCATTTCTAAATGACATGAGCCTCCCATTGCCAACAGAGCTGTCACAAGAGCAGAGTGAATGCTGCCTTTATAGCCCATCAGCTGTGTACTAGCACATCTAGCAGGCAGTGCCATGCTTCTTTATTTATTTATTTGCCATCTCTCTTCTTTATTCTGTATTTGAAATTTTCTGTCACTTATGTTCCATAATGGAAAGCCACATAGGTATTGTTTTGGTACTCCAGGGAGTAGCTGGGTTGTCATAGCTTGACCCACATTGAAAGGACACAGGAATCATTGGATGTTCTGTTTGCCATGGGCTGAAAGGCAAAATTCTTCAAAACCATCCACCCACTTCATCCCCACACAGTTAAATTCACTGTACCTGTTCCGCCCTTTGCTTATGAAAGGGGCTTGCAACAAAGGTGAAAGGTAACTGATTAAGGCCAGCATAGAACCCCAATTAAGTGCAGTCACCTCAGATGCCATTTGTTTCTCAAAACTATGAATCTTTGGTGATCCCCCCACTCATGCAAATTTCAAATCCTGTACCATAACCATAAGCAATGTCGTGAGCTCCATGTTCACCTGGCTGGCTGAATCAGTCATAAAGCCACTGGCTCTCATTTCAGTTCTGTTTCTTGGCATTTCTGCTAGCCAGTTTTCTGCTACTATGTATTTCAGTTTACTTTCCCCTTTGTTTTCATAACATTCATATTCCCAAGTCAGATCCTATTTTATCCTTTTAGACCCAGTTGCTAATTCCTCTCGACTTAGAGGAATGCTGCTTATCTTGCCCATATTTGTGAGTATTCTAAGTTTGGTAGTGTCCTGAAATGTCCTTTAAAATGACCCTTCCTTTTATTTCTTTGTCAATACAGTACTGTACTACATCTGACCCTCAGGTCACCCTAATAGAGAATTTCCCCTGATTTGATGTTTTGCCGTTTAGCGTGTTCCTAACATGCAGTGCTGCGGGGGTGCGATGATGCTTTCTGGCTAGCTCTGGCACCAAGTTGCATTAAAGGGTGCAGTTCAATATGCTGAGATACCTTTATGATCCTGTGAGTCTTTGTCTTAGGCAGAAGTGTGGCAGTGGTGAGGAAGAAGAGGGGACCCTCGTGAGAGCTTCAGTTTGGGGTTTATTAAGCCCCTGCGGGACATGTACACACTCAGAAGGACCCACGAAAAGTGAGATTTCCTTCTGGTATCGAACCTTAATTATCAGGGGTGGGGAAACGGGATGGGGCAACTTGGAACCAATCCCAAGGGGGGTGGGGGTGTGACCCAGAACACAAAGGACAGACAGTAGAACAATTCAATACATAAAAAGGGGAGGGGAGAACCCAGACCCTGCCAAATCACTCAACATCCTCGCTAGAACTTTCCAGGCATCAGGGCGGGGCTGCAGAGTGATGGACAGGACTCTTCATAGTGATTGCTGCCAATCACTATGAATCACATAGTGAACCTGCCAATCACTGGGGCAAACCAAAAGGGTTTAACACGGGGTACACAGGACAAACCATTGTAAAACAAAGAACAAAAGCATGCAGAAACTTGGTAAAACTCAAAATGCACCACAACACAGTGCAATATAAAGAGTCTTCAGTCCATTTGAAAGTTTTCCATTCCAAGCTAATTTGGGTTAATTTTAAGCTGTATTGGCCAACTAATAAAAAGAGCAGAAAACAGCAGAATTCTTCACATGAGCAAGTACTTACTTAGCAGAGTGAGTAAAATTTCCACAGTCTATTCCTCAGAGGTGATTCTTTTTCTTTCTTTTTTTTATTTCATTCATTGAATAAATAATATATATTGTTTCCAAAACCTACTTCTTTGATTTTAAAAAATTAAATTGAGGTTCTCTTTTTTCCTACTACTTTTTCCTACCCTTCTGGTATCCATCCACAACTAGAAAGAAATTGCCAAAATGGCACAAGGATGACTTATCTGACCCTTAAGTTTCAGAATTGTTTGAATAAGCTTTTTATGGAACACATCAAAATTTTTCTTGGGACTCATCTTTGATTTATGTGTAGGCAGGTTAGAAGTCTCTGTTCTCCTCTATTACCCAGTTCTGAATAGACAAAATATTCATGCATTGCTACCTTTAAGGAGGGAGAACAATAATTTATTACCTTCACTAAAAAGCTGAGACACATTTCATAAGATCCTAGACTAAAAATGAAAGTATAGGACACCCTCCTATAAATCATATTTTTTGCATTTAAAGTCGTTGTGGTGAAATGGACCAGAGGGAAACATAGAACAAAGCTTTGATCACTTTGATCAAGCACAGACCACCTATCAGGCTCCTGGGTGCCACTGTGCATCATGCACATTTTCAAATTTTTGTCATAATAGCTACCAGTCATTGTAGCTGAGCTAAAATAGTGGATGGTGATTAAACATGTGATTGAATCCAGACATTTTAATCATACCCCTTCTATCTATTTTTGCAAAGCAGGCTGCCTGCTTTCCCAGCAGTCCTCATGAATAGCCCAGGGATGATAATTTGCATGCTAACTGAATTCATGTACCACACTGATTGTATGGAACATCTGTTGTTGATTGTTTTGGTCCTCTGCTTTTCAAACTAATATATGAAAATGCAGAAGGTAAAAGGCAAATTATCATGCCAAGGGCAGAGAGCAATTTGTTCCTTCTCTTTTTGTTGGAACTCTATGTTGTAGCTATTGATAAATATCACTACACTCCTGCTGTCCCCCTGGACTTGCACTAAAATACTGTGCTTTAAGTTGCTGCAATTTTCCAGATGCTTTTTTTCCTTCTCAATCTAATTTTGGCATAGCTTTGGCATAACCACATTAGATGTAGTTAGAGAAAACCCTTCCCCCATCATCTTTCCCAGCCCACATACCCACCACTGTACATCTCAAACTGACATCTCTTCTCTAGAAAGATGTAAAGGAAGAAGGCTCCCCAGAAGCTTCTCTTGTCCCTGAAGTCTCACTTTGCTCAAATAGGAAACAATTAATCTTCTCAGGAATGAGATTTTCCATCTTCATGGCAGAAAATTGAGACACTTCCTAATATTGTCTGAGGAAGCTGCTCCAGCATGGAGCAGGTTTCTGCCAGGATAGTTCTAAAAGAAGAGCAAGTCTCAATACAGAGAAATAAATCTGTATTTCTAGATCCAGGATACATCAGGTTTCAAAATAGTAAGTTGAATTGTATGTAAGTAAGAAAATTACTGAGAGGCTACACAACTTCAATGGTAAATCTACTTCTACCCTGCAGTCACTTATGCTACTGTCTGGAAGGAGGTTATCAAAATCACTAGAAAGGTTAGCTAGATTTTCCCAGTGTTTTTGCCTAATATGTAAGATGTAGGGTGCTTTTTTCACCACAGGAAGAAGAGACAGTATGTCTGTGAATGATGCAGCTTAGTATGTGAGCTATCTGAATGTTTAAGTTTTCAGTCTGCACAGAAAGAAGATAAATGGCTTGAAATAACCATTGAGAAAATATTCCATTAATCCATCAGCAGCTGTTGATTCAGAGTGCAACTGGCCACAAAGATTAGTTGCATATTCAAGATTGCCATAGGAACAGCTATGGATTACATCACTCCAACTCTCTTAAAGTCTGGCTGCACTGGATCTCACCTTCTGTACTCTCTGTGTGTGAATATTGCATTTGCCTTTGCAAATTTCCAATATGCAGGTTTATCCTGAGAAATACATCTGTGACTAACTCCCCTGGTGATTCATTCTCATGATTATTGCATGGCATCTTGGCCTTCATTTTTCTCTTTGTGCTCATTAGTCCTTCAGAAGGGCCTGTTGTGAAAGAGAAATTGTTATTGTGGCATATATGAACGTGCACGGTCTTTGTGGGAAAGCAGGGCCAGACGTCTGCAGAATCTTTCACGCTAAATCTCCAGGCATCAGAGCACACAAAGAAGAGAAAAAAACAAACAGGAAAAAGATCTAGTAAAAAAGTGCAGCTGGGCTGAAGGCAATTCAAGCAACAGTGACCTGCATGCACTACCTCGGTCATGCCTTCACTTGCCAAAATGAGTTGATAGGCATCTTAACACTAATGAGAAATTTGGACAAAAAACTCTACTGCTCCAGAGATTGTTATACTTGATATACTTCACTAACTCTGGCATGGACTGAAAATTAATTTTCCATGGACTTTAGTGTTAACTAGAATGGTTACAAGAGTGAATGTGAAGACAGAGTAGAAAAAAAAAACATTTAAGCCCTGTGAATCAAAATTCATTTCTAATTTACTGAAATTCACTTATTGGTATCCTGGAAATTCTTTCTAGTATTGAACTGAAGGAAAAAGGATTTTTTAATTTTTTTTTTCTTTCAAGTGTTTTTTTTTCTCTGATCCAAATTATTAATTAAAAATTGAGAGTTTCATTTGTGTCATCTTAAAAAATACCCTATGGTTTCAGCTGATTCCATTGTTGAGGTCTGTTTAAAGATATCAGAATGACTTCCAGGTTTCTTGCAGACTTTCAGGAAAAATAGGACTGCGTCTAAATTACTCATGTGAAAAACATTGAAGGAAAAATATTTGTGACAAAATCTTCAGCCCTCCTTTTCATATCACAAAGAAGGGAATCGAATCAATCTCTGTCTATACATCACAATTAACTTCTATTCTAAAACTGATAAAACGAATCCACATAAATGATAGGGAAATGAGGATGATAAAATTTATGCTCAGGAAGGAAAAATATATTCATTAAAATTCAGATAATAGATGCAGTCTCCTAGCACAGAACTCAATATAAAACTCAAAATATAACATGGCAGAAGCCAAGATAGAAGTGCCAAGAAAGTTGTTTTCTCATATTCTCTCTTTTCTTGGACTTTTTTCTTTTGATATATATGACAGAGAAGAACAGCCAGACTTATGGGTTGGCACACTTTAATCTTCTCAGTTTTTCATTCTTCTCCTGAACTAACTCTAAAATAATATGCACAGTGGTAGATCCCACAATATTCAGTTTTTGTTGGGATTGTCCCACAAATCAAGGCCTCTGCTTTCCAGACAGTACCACAAGACGTAGGATTTCTGCAGCTTAAATGTCTGCTCTCTATAATCAAAACTGACTAGTGGTTGTTTGCAATGGTTTGCACCAACTTGTTCATACTGTAGAGGCAGAGCCACAGCAAGAGCTGGAATCCCTGTTAGTTTTCCATTAAGATAGTTTGACAAGTCAAATACATTATACTGTAAATATGCAAACAAAAGAACTTGATTCATGTGTTCTTGTGGTTGTTGGATAATTTAGTAAGGATAGCAAAAATAACTACTCTTCTACAGTCACAAACTGCGCCTGCAGAGCCAAAACTTTTTTGCCTTCAGCCTGGATCAAAAGAATGCCCCTCAGCAGCATCCCATCTTTTATTTGCTGGTGGTGTGGAATGTCAGTGGTGGAATGTCAGTGTCAGAGTCTGATGATGGGTCTGTTTGTTAACCAGCTGTGCTTCAGAGCTCCAAACAGGGTTTTGCACCCAGAAAAGCAAACTTGACATGACGTGTGAGCTGACTATACAAAGCTCAGAAACTCACACTTTGGCCCAGATATGTAAGACTCCCCTTTTTTAAAAAAAAACAGTTCTGTTCCAGAATCACCATTGAAGTTACTCAAGATGACTGGTTTCAGTGCTTGAGAAAAATATTTGCCCATATTTCTGCTTTGTCTAATCTTTAAAAAAAAAAAAGTATTAAAAAAAACTATCAGACATTACTGGGAGGTTTAAGCTACCTAACATTTAGCATCTCAATGTAAGATTGGTTGCTCATAGAGTGAATGGAGAGGGGACACTGGAAACATTTTCCCAGTGCAAGAGTTAGACAAACAGGATACTAATTTAGATCCACCAGTTAAATTCTTCCATTTAGGCAAAGGTAAAACAATCCTGTACATAAATAAGGATTGCTGTTCTGTCTACACAGGCTACTTGTGAGCTCCTTTTTCTTGTGGTGGGTTTCCCACCAGTGTGTGTAAGACTTTGGACAACACAATCATCCCTGTAAAGGTGATGTGGTGAAAGATGCTGAGAAGAGACGATTTCTGTTGGGAATCTAGCATATCGAGAATGTTAGTAATGGAGTGCTCTTGTGGAATTTTCTAGTTATGCAGATGACAGCAGCTACCGAGTATTAGTCACATCTGATCCTGAGCAAAGAGAAGGTACAAAATTCAATGATAAATTTCATCAGTTCTTTTGATCATTGATCAGGAAACTTCAAGAGTCAGTATGCCTGAATTCATCAAACCAGTCTGATTTGTGTTTGATTATAATGTGCTGAAGCCCATGGGGTTACGTGGGTTAACTCTGGAGTGTAGTTCAACCCCAGCTGTCCCTCAGGTTGGGGGAGAGAATTGAAAGGATAAAAGTGCAAAAATTTGTGGGTTCAGACAAAGAAAGTTAAATTGGTAAAGCAAAAGCTTTGTGTGCAAACAAAAGAAAACAAGAAATTTGCTACTTCCCATCAGCAAACAGGCATTTAGTCATTTCTAAGAAAGCAGGGCTCTATCACTTGTAATGTTTACTTGGGAAGACCATAACTGAGTTTCACCCTTTTCCTCATCTTTTCCCATCTTTTATTGCTCATATGGTGTGGGATATGCCTTTGGTCAGTGGGGTCAGCTGTCCCAGTTGTGTCCCCTCCTGACTTCTTGCCCACCCCCATCATGCTCACTGGCAGGGCTGTGTGAGGACCAGGAAAGGTATTGAATCCATGTAAGATTTTCTCAGCAATAGCTAGAACATCTTTGCATAATCAACACTGTTTCCAGCACACAACATAGCACCATACAAACTACAATGAAAAAAAAATTATCCTAGCCAAGACCAGTACATGGCATGATGATCAGCACAGACTGGGGACAGCATTTCTGGAGCCTCTTGTAGCCACCTCCACAAAATTTCTATTTGAGATTTGTCCTTCTGACAAGACACCTTCCACTACAGACTCACATGAATCCCTGCAGTTTGCTCCTGCTAACTCTGAGCTCTTATGTTAGGTATGAACCATTAGACATTATTAACACTAAACTACCCTCTGGACATTCCTGCTGAAGATAAACATATCCCACCTTTTTTATGTGGGTCAAAAACTGCAGCTGATACAGAATAAATCCTGGGCACACTGAAGGTAGACATGGCCTAGTGTCGATTTAAGTTATATGACTATTAGACTCTTCCAATATCTCTGGCTTTTTCACAAAGCTTTTTAGATTGACTTGGCACTGTGATCCCACTATATCCTGTTTTGTGGCTATTTGCTTCCCACCTACTCTCCTTGTGCAAGGGAGCATGGAATACCTCAACCCATTTCTCTGGAGACCACACAGTGTTTCCTGCACAGAAATAATTTCAGAACTCAATAAGAGGAAGTAAGTAAGGTTTGGATGCTGGGGCAGCAGAACTGCTGATGTCAAATTTTTCAGATACCATCACTACAGTTGAAAAGGGAAAAAGGTAAGGAAACCATATCCTAACTGATTATCTCAATCGATACCCTCAACCATTCACCCTTCTCTCACGTGCACTGTCAATGAGTCATCGCCTATCAGTTATGTGGTAACTGCATTTTTAATCTAAGTTTCCTTTTTAACCATGATCCTTCCTATTTTTTACCTTGTTTGTGAGCAAGCAATGGACTAATCTAGTCTTGTGATAATTAATGACTGATCCCCAAACTGAAATGGTTTGCATGTGCTGTGCTGCATCAGGACCCTATGAACATGTCAATCTGTACCCCTCTCTCACTTCTTACATAGCAATAAACAACTGTATGCAAAATTCAAAAAACAGAAAAAAGTAGCAGAAAAAAGATATTACTTTGCCAGAGAAAATTATCTTTATTGCCAAAAAGAGAGATTATCTTGTAATCTCCTACTCTGCCACAGAGATTCTCTTTTTTTCAAAAACAAGCAAAAAACATTAATCAAAATTTCTTTCCATTTCAGTGATGTTGAGTAGCTAAAGTTCTAGCTGTTTTTCAAAATCCATACTGTAGGAACAGACTCCCAATAAATAACAGAGGCCAAAAGTACTCAAAATCTAGTGTTTTCCAAGGAAGAATGCAGTTTTATACACACCAGTAAAACAGCCACTGCTTAGAAATACAATAATATATTTTGGTTTAGGACTTGAGTTTTGGTGGAATGGTGCTGTGAGACTAAGCACACAACAGCATGGCTTGTACGAGGAGCAGAAGGAAGATACATTAATTACTGAACATTTTGCAAGGGGCATGCCTAAAAGCAGCTCTGGTGTAGCTCATCATCTGGTACGAAGGCTTAGTGTTCAGGACATCTGTGCTTTGCTTTCTCTTCTAAGTCCTTTTCCACAGAAGCAGCACATAACACTCCGTGTGAACAAAGCAAAGTCAGCTGATTAACATCTGTTGGTTTGACTAAAGTCATACAGACCGCAAAATTTCAGGTTCCAGTAAGACAAGCTTTCTCTTGTAACAAAGCCAGGCATTGTGTAACAAGCTGCCTTTGCTATACCTGCTCATATGATTTAGAATCATGTTTCACACCTGAAAAGGGGGACCCAGGCTGCCTGAACTGGTTGTGTAAATTCCCTTTTATGTCTAACCACTAAAAGATATTAGTAAGCATGCCAGCTACTGTCCTTACTACACAATACTGCAATAGAACTTTTAGACTTTGGTTTATTTTGGGCAAATGAGTACATTGGGATTGCCTTGCTGGGATTATATGTGATATAATTGTGCTGGTAACTGCGTCACAAATGACTGCAGTCAACTTAGAGCAAATTTTGTATCAAAGTGGGTATTAAAGTGCAGATGTCAGAGAATGTAGGAGTATATAGATATCCTCTCCACACTTCAAACAGATTCTCATGTCATCAGGGATGGGTCTAGAAATTCAAAGGAGCAAAATTATGTTCTTGTCAGCGAGACTTTTGTCTGTGGTAGATGATTTTTTCCTTGACACCTAACTACCAGTTAGGTTTAGTTTTGTCACTGGTTATCTTGTACCACCACAGCACAGGTTTAGAACAAAGACAAGGTCAAGTGTTTTACCTGAGCAACATAGGATGGCTAAACACCTGGCACATGAGTGGAAGGATCACAGCTTACTCCACAAAGTATTTCTGACACCAGGAGAAACTTTTCCTGGAAGGATATTGGTATTCTCTGAGTAAAAATTAGGTTGGCTGATGCATCTGCCTCAGAAATCTTATCACCATACATTGTGTAGGTGTTTGCAGGATGCAGTGGGCAAAATAGGCTATCCACAGTGCTATGTTAACACAGTGCCATAATCAGCTGCATGTGGGACATACTAGGATGGCAAAATAGCCACATCAATTTTGAATCAGCATTAGATCATGTCTGCCTTCAGTTCAGTGTAAGGACATATGCTGTATCAGCTTCAGTGTTTCAGTACAGCCCCAGTGGTACAGCCACATTTCAAACATCTGCACATACTCAGCCTCTGCTGTGCACTACATGGCTGTTAAAGTAAACAGCATATCTTAATACTAAAGGCTCTGGTGGGAGTCCAGGTGTTGGGAACAATTGGCCCATGAGAAGCAGTCTCCTCTACTTGCAGTATAGAGAAGCAGATATCACTGGTAAGTAAGAACTTCAAGGCCCACCATCTTCTACCCAAGTGACACAGAAATGTAAAGGCTGAAATTAATATGGTAAATCCCTGGCACAGCATCAGAGATTTTACTGCTCCTTCTCTTTGCGGTGGAAGAAAAGCCAAGTCAAACACAGATATACCTTGCTGAGCAAAGCAGAGCGTCAGTGATGCAGACTGGTTGACTGATTTTTCAACTAAAAAAAATAAAGGATAATTAATTTTCCTGTTGAAACAGTGCAGGAGGGAACAGGACTGACACCTGACCAATATGAGTGATAGCATGCCATTTTCATAGTGAAGATATAATGGCATTTTAGCTGTGTCCCCTAGCTGCTGAAAATAACCCTCTTAAAGTTTGCTCCGTGTGATAGCACAGAACGTCATGTAGCCTGTGGCAAGGAGGACTCTGCAGGTAGACACCACAGTTCAAAATAAAAAACATGGTTCCAACTTAATTTTCTGATGCATCTTAAAGACACTTAAAGTCCTGTGCCTTTCCTTTAATAACTCTCAGGGTAGCTAAGGTGAAATTGTCACTGCAGTTCCATTTACTGAAGTCACTGGGTGATGGTGGCAAGAAATAACATCTGCTGATGAATGTGTTTCTCAGATAACTTGAAATCTTTCAAAAAATCCACCATTCCCTGTGAAGCACATTATCATCACCAGGCTAATTATACTCAAAGCTGATATTCTAAAGGAGTTCAGGGATTTCCTTTTATATAAGAAAGTGAGATGATTAAATGCCCTTGCAGTGTCTATTTCTTTCAACAAGTAGATTTTTGCAGAACTGTTACAGTCTGAAATGTCCCAGATGGTGCTTTCCAGTTGCACTGGAGCATGTATTTTCTGGTAATTGCACAGCTTACCTAATTCCCTTGATCCTGAAGTCTATTCTCTTGTAACAAAGTTTTTTAAAGGGAAGCATCTGTTTTATGCAAAACCACACTTACCATTTGGAAGGGGTTGAGATGTGGAGCACACAAGAAGCATGATTTTGAAGACATGGAGTGATTGTAGGGACCCATCTGGAAATTATAAATAAAATGTAAAACTTGAAAAAATTGCAAGTAAATGGTAAAACTTCAAAAAATTTAAGTAAAAGGTAATTCTGATAGACACTGAAAATCAAGATTAGCCGAGGACATACAAAAATGATTTGTAAATGAGGCCTCCATGTACTGTACCTTCTTGTCTCCCTCAAGTTACACATAACTTTGACTACAAATGTTTGTTGCTTTTTATCTTTTTTATCACAGTAGATTTCAATGTACCATAGCAATCTATTTAATACTCCACTAATGATTCTGCCTAGTGCACCAATATGAACAATTACTGCATATGTTTAAATGCTAAATCAGGTATGTGGAGTGAAAATAAGACTTAAAGATACACCTGTGATAGCACTATGTTGATAAAAGCAATTCCTAATAGCAGAGGCATTTTATTCAGTACCTGAACAAAAAATCTTTGGAAAAGGGACCAAGATAGGCCCTGTGAGTAAATTTTTTTTTCCCTAAAAAAAAGATTGGCAGAAGCTACTAAGGATTATGCAGGGGAAAGAGAGTTTGCAGTTCCTTGGGAACTGGGTGCAGCTCTGAGCAGTTATCCTAAGAAATGCATTTCACAGATAACTTCATCAAACAAATTCCTTTCCAGTAAGAACAGCCTGGTGCATTGACAAAACCCTCAGTGAATCTTGATCTGTTTCAAGAGTGTATGGTAGTTTTTAAAGCTTTTAAAGCCCTGGCTTTGGATTCGCTGTTGAGCGTGATGGGACTGTGTGGGAGAGAAGGGATTTGTGCCAGAGACATGTAGACAGCAAGGTGAGTGCGAGCCAGATATGTCTGCAATGAATAGCTATTTCTGGCTGCTCAGGACAAGGACACCTGGACTTCTGCACAAAAAAAAAAAGAAATTAATAAAGTTGAAGGGATGAAAACCCTCTAAGAAATAACAAACGGCCTGATATATCCTATTTGTACTCTTCAGTGACTCATGAATAACACACAATCACACTGGTAGCTGACATAAGAACAAGCTATAAGTTAATGAACTGATGTCGCAATTTTTAGTATTGAAAGAAAAATTAGTTGAGTGGCAAATAGCCACAGCAACTTTTTGTCCATACATTTTATTACATTCATCTGAGTAAGGTAGAGGGGAGGTATAGTCCTATTTGAAAATGTATATGCATTGTCTGGCAATAAATTATTCAATTAATACTTTGATCTCAATACTGATGTAGCAAGGACTGGTGAGTATTTTCATTGTTAGTGAATTTACTAACTTCAGTGGAAAAGGCAGCACCACTAAAGTAAAATGTCACACACTTATCTTTATCTAGTATATGTTCTAATTTTTTTTAATTAAAAAAAATGAATCAAGCTAACTAAAATAAGAAATCAAAACCTAGTTTTCCTGCAACCACACAAATGCCATATTGTGCATTTCCTTTAGCAGAACCAAACTGGACAAGGCTGCTTTTGTCCCTCCATCGAGATACTCTGTGACAACAGACATGGAAATCAGTTTAAGAATAAAGTCACAGTTCTGTGTTTCCTTTGTGTCATTTACCCTGTGTTCTCCACCATCACAAATGAGGTATTAAGGAGTTACATGGTCCTCATCACATAACCCATAACTCAGAAAAGTTTCTCCCAAAACAGCCCTGAGGACTCCAAGCTAAATGTCAGATCCAGGACACAACAAATAGCTTCCTTCATCCTTAAAAAAATCAGGTTCATTGTACAGGAAGTCCATATGTATGAGCACAGAGAAACAGCAAGCCAAGGCCACACTGGAATTATGTGATTCCTGCAATTCCTATCAGGTCACCTTATGGGCACTTTTGACCTGACACACTTTATGTGGCCCATGGCTTCTCCGCCTGCCTGGTAGCCCAGAGCACAGTGTCACCACATCTACACAGTAGCTACATTTCCAGAGTCTGCAGAAATTGTAAATGGACAACTCAGTCCATCCCTCTGTAACTCCACAGAAATAAAGATGAGTCTGGCAACAACTACTGGACTCTACATGAGGCTGTTCATGAGAATGATGATCTCATGTTTTAAAAGTGTGCCAAAACCTGCAGTCAGGTAACACCTCCAGCACTTAATTGACTGGTATATGGATAAACAGTCCTAGCTTGTGACTTTCACATGTGGGGGAAGATCTGGCTGCTTTCACAGTACACAGATGCGCATCCAAGTTCCCTTAGCACAACTGAGGGAGGCCCTTTTTCTGATTTCATCTGTTTTTGAATACCTCAAGTGCAAAGACATTGTTCTTTGTGTAAACATCCATTAACTCTAATGCATGCCTGGACCTGCCCCAGCTTCCTGAATCGCCAGCTCAGAAAGCATGAAAACGAAAACATGACAAATGCCACTGCAAAGTGAACTGAGTCCATCTCCAGCACAGAAATAGAGGCGTCTCAAAATCTTGTCAAGCATTTACTCTGATGTGGGTTCAATTTTACGTTTAGGTCATCCCCAACAGGACTTTCATAGGTATAGTTAATCTTTTCATATCTTCCTGATGAATCTTTAGTAATTAGTGTAATGTCTCCTGTGGATTTGACTTTATAAAGTTCTTTTGATGTTGCCATTTTGGACTAATTGATCTGCACTTTTTTTGAAAGGAGGTATGCCAATAGGGAAGTGTTGGTCCAGATAGAGCCTTATAAAAACAAATAAAGCATTTTTTCTTAATTCTAGCTGCAATGTTTTTTGACTAAAAATCAGAATCATGTTTCTCTTAGGCTGTTACTTTTTCACCCCTTTATTGCTACCTTATTTTTTTTAACTTGTTTATTACTACTGCAACTAATTGTCCTGTACATTGAAAAGGTCTTTTCTTCCTTTGAATTTTTCTCTATTGAATTTAATTAATTCAATTAATAGATTTCTGACTTCTCAGCTTTTCAAAGGTATTTTAAATGCTGATCCTTTGTTCTAGTCTACAAGTAACCCTTTCACAGACTTTTGTTATTTGCATATTTTGTAAACATGTTCTCCTACCTCTAATCAGCCAAGTCAATACTGAAAATGTTGAGTGATGCTGGCTGAAGTTGTCCTTCCAGGATTCTACTTACATGCATAACAGAAAATCGGAAATAACTACTGTTTGAGTGCAGGTTTTCAAGCAATTTCACATCTACTGATCTTGACCTAAATCTGACCTAGGAAAGCCAAAATACTCTTTTCCCATTCTTTATGGATACGGCACATGGAGCATGCATTTAAAAAGAAACTTTCCTTGAGGCAAAATATGTCACTATTATTGTTTCCTGCTTATCCATCACACTACTTATTCAGAAAGTAAGAAAATTAGATTTGGAAGTAGTTTTGGCTCAAGCTGCTCTTGGCAATCCATTCTGACTGTTTCGCATCATATTATTACTTATTTTATTTTTATTAATGTTTTTTATTCTTTTATTGCTTATAATTTTGTTTTGTGCAAGAGAGTGTTTCTGAATCTTCCTGGAGCCCCAAGGTTAAGCTTGACTGATTCATAATTCTTCAGCTAGTTACACATAAAGTGTCCATTTAGTCCAGTGGAATCTTTCTGCTGAAAAACACTGATAGGCACAACCCAGTGAAATTACTCCTGTGATTTATGTTATGTTAGTGGGTTATGGTAAAAGCAGTCCAATATATGATGGCAATCGATGCTGATGTTCAAACAGGTATACATTTCAGGACACAGAAGAAAATAGGGATTTCTACCCCAAGACTGATAACCTCTCTCATATCCAGAGTACTCAATTCCATATTCTAGGTATAGCAGGTTTTCTGACACCCTTTAGCTGCAAAAGGTAAACTTGCTCAGATATGCAAAATATCCTTTTACTTTCCCAGCTCCAGTCATGCTTTTCTTTTTGCAACTTCTGTTATAGTTGCACATGTACCGAGCTATGGACAGCTTCTGCACTTCAGCCCTCAAGATCCATCATACTTCTTAAGCGATTTATACAAAGCTTCTACAAACTGTCAAGGGAAACCTTACACACAAAACTATCATCTGAAACTATAATCACACATTCAAATATCCTAGCATTTAACATCACCCATCCTCTCTCTCTGTCTGCTTTTCCAAATATATCTGTGGAAACAGATAACGTTGAAGGAACTGTATGACAATATCTAGATTATGAGGAACCCCTTCGAAAAAATAATCTTTCAAATCACATATTCCTTTTTTTGTTTCATCTGTCAAGGCAATCATTTTCAGAAAGGACTTTATGGCAGATCAGAAAGCACAGTCCTGCTTCAGTCCATGAGGAATGGATTCCTCGTTCATACCACCACAGAATTGACCATCTTTATCACCAGTAAAGCTGTGTATACTCCAACATATCATGAATTAAAGGAGGAATGAGGAAGCAGCTCAATGTCCAGGATACTTTAGGTAGAAGAAAAGCAAAAACATGAAGAAATGATTGCATAAGAGTCTGAAGCTAATAAATCAAATGTAAGCAAGAAACTAGATTTTTTTTTCAACCAGATATATAATACATAAGGAAGTCTATTTACTTCAGTGAACTGCATATCTGCAGTTGAAATGGACTGCAGACTTGCCAATTGGACAAACTTTCCACAGAAGTTATATGGAGAGGGTCAAGACCCTGGTTCTTGGAATTTCCTCCGTGTATGCAGTTTCTTCTGTTGCAATTCATCTGATATAAACAGGAGCTGCAGCAGAAGGTGTGAACATCACTTGTTCAGAAGCCATGTGTCATCCATGTTAAACCTTTGAGCTGACAAGAATCCTGAGAGGTAAGAGAGAAATTGAAAATCATTAAAATCATTTCTAGAACCATAAGCTCATATTTACAACATTAGGAAAGGGTTTTTTTCTCTTTGAAAGCAGGTTGAATTTCTTAATATAAAAAGATTCATTACTACCTAGGCTGAGGAAATTGCTGAAGAGGACATAAGGATGCAACCGAGGGAAATCCCAAGGACCAGGGGCACACTGAAAAGGTAAGTGGTGTGATTGAGAGAATCTAGGAGGTTCTGAAAGGAAACGTGGTGCTAGATCAAACAGGCATCAGACGGGAACAGAAGACTTGGATCATAGCAAGGAAGGATGTGAAGAGAAGCAGCAAAACCTAAAGGAAAATTGATAGGTTATGGGAGTTGTGTATCTCAGAGGCTCAGGTTTCAAAAGTGAAGTCTTCTATTGAATGGGAAGAGCACATTTTTATATATGCACCAAAGTCTGAATTTCTCAGACCCAGAAACACAAAATCAATAATAAGACCATATAGGAAATCTCTAAGTGAGAAAAACATCTGAATGTTTTTAATGATTTTCATATTTTGGCTTGGAAATAACATCCTCGGTTTTTTTAACAATTGATGCTAAAAGCCATAGTGCAATGTAAAACAGAAATAAGTAATGCTGTAAAGTGTTTTCAACAACCTGATTCAAGTAGAGGTCACGTTGAAAATGTAAACTTTTAATCAGGAGATCAATCTGTAGGGATATGGGGAATTAACTATGTTTTTTTCTTGATTACTACATTCTGGCAAAGGCCCTTCAATAGAAGGAATGTAAATGAACAGGACAAGTAGATTAATTACAATGCATGACTTCCAGACACATTATTATTTAATCTTTGCACTTTTCAGTTGGCTTTCATCATCAGTCCACAAAATATTTCTTCATCATCATCTGTTTGCTATTTACAAATCTAACTCAGTTATCATCTCAGACTCCAGAATTCCAGGTCTCCTTGTACTCCTTTCTCTTTTGCCAACAATCTTTATGGAACACAGGAAAAAATTGGAAAGCTTTGGCTGGTGAACAGGGCACAACCACAATGTTTTCTCTTTCTACACACAACTGAACATCCCACACTACGCCTACTGAGACTTGCATGATGACATCATCAGGGATGATGGCTTTTCTTATGCTGAGTTTCAGCATATTGTTCATTGCACTGATGGCTCCAGATTCCCTGTGTAAGAGAGACATTGTATCCACAGGAAAACTACTGAAGATGAATTAGAAAAACATATTTTCAAATTTACTATTTATCCTAAGGAAAAAAAAAAAGTGTATTTGTGCCTAGAATGGATTTGCAGTCTTCCACTAGAGAGAGACTGCAAGACACATTTTGTTGTCTCAGACAGCACCAAAGAAGAGTAAGGCAGGCATCAGCTTTCCTTTTTCCTCTCTCCTTTGTACGGAATTCTTTAGAAATGTTACTTCGATGTCATTTCAGCACCTGTGATGAGACCATCTCTTCCATAGGGAGTAGGAAAAGTATGTAAAGCACAAGCAGGAACTAGAAGACAATGCACTTCATCCAAATAGCTAAAATTCCTTGAAACAATAGATGCACAGGCCTCTTGATTTCCTTGTGTATCACATTCGAGCACTGAAGTTCATCAGTGTAGAACAAGGCAATGTAGATCTATACTGTTAATTTAGTCCCTAATCTATTTGTTTGAATGTAGTCCATATGTTTCTATAGTGAGTTTTCTAATGAGCTTACCTTAATAGGAACAAATCATGTTGATTCTATACAGCAGATTTTTTGCCTTTAATCGCTGAAGAAGTTATTACAGAGATCTGATACACCATGGCAAATCTTGTTGCTGTCTTATGTGCAAATAAAAATGTTCTCAAGCTTACAATATTTTCTTCAGTGACTCCATATCATCTATTTTACCTAATTTTTAATTACTTGTGCAAAGAAGAAAATAGATAAATTCCCATTTACATTTTACTATGCAAAAGTATATCGTATTGAGAAAAAATGAATTATTATTCACTGCATAAACTGAAAATGAATGGAAAGTAAACTAAAGTAATAACTTAATCATCTCAGCCTAACATGGCTTTTTTTGATTAACAGAAAAATAAAAATAAAAATACTTCAACTTTACTTATACTTCTTCTAGAGTCGCTGAAAAACTTTCCAGGAAAAGCTTAGTTCTTAAGTCCTACTGCTTTCGTATTCAGCATCTCACAGGATATACTTAATATGTCAAAAAAATAGACTCAAAATACTAAAAATGGAACTACTAAAGATGAAATTTTGTTGACTATGAAACATTTTGTTTTGAGAGATATAGAGAAAACCATAAGAGAGGAAATTGTGGGGTTTTTTCCTTCTCAGTTCAACCACTTCTACACATGACTGAGTACCCCAGGGAGCATTTTTAGCTCACCATATGCAGATTTCTGTACATATTCAGCTAAAGTATCTGTTTCTGTGAAGCGACTAGGAGGATTTTTTTTCCTAAATTGTTCAGTCCTTCCACGTGTGACTCTCAGCACACTTGCACAGTTTGGAAATGAACTCTGCAATGAATAGCAAATGAATATTCTTTGTGGTTTTCTTACAAGCTGATCCTGGGGAGGAAAGAATGAGTAGAAATAGTGAAACAAAAAAGTTCAATGAAACTGAACTAGTGAAGAAAAAAAAAAGTCTAACAGCTTTATCCAAGAGTAATGTAAAAAAAGAGAGTAGAGAGTTTTGTGAGCTTGCTGTTGAAAAGTCTGTCAAGAGCAGATGAATCTAAGTAGGTCAAGTACAGGTCAGAAACTGTTCAGCTTGCATTGCTTTTAAGTTTTATAGAAGGCAGCTCTCATTTGTCAGAAAGTCAATGGGACAAAAATATCCTCTGTAAGTAGCTTAGGATCAGTCAGTCTTCTTTCAGTATACAGAAACAGTTTCAGTATACTGAAACTGTTTGTTTCACAAACAAAAGCAAAGAAAGAATTCTCTACTATTGTGAAAGAGGATGGTGTAAGTAAAACAGAGGTATAGAATGAAAATGTCCTGTTATATGATCTGGAAAACCAGTCATTTTTGTCTTGTACCTAATGCACCCATGCAATGAAAAGTTCCTGAGTTCGGTTAAAAACCTCAGGTGTGAGTGAGCCAATTTCTTCAAGTCACTTCAGCCAAGACACACAAGCAATATCCCACTCTCCTCACTGGAACACAGCCTGTCTCGCCTGTGAACCAGAGGAATTCCACTTTCTCTCAAAAGTCTTCTGTCTGAGCTTGTAGCCCAAGCTGGGGAGGTTAACTAACACTTTGACATCAGTAAACTTTGAACTAGAGTCTAAAACTAGACTTAAAATTATTTTTTGCATCTCACTCGATCCCTATGAGAAAACATTTCTGTAAATCTCTTCGAAGAAATCCTTCATATGAGAGTTGATGGAAAACCAAAACCCAAAGGGAAAGTTTGAACAAAAATAATAGTATGCAAAACTTTAGACAAAATGGATTCAGTCATTTTGTGTAAGCACCAGCACCACATACAACCAGCACCTTTTATGGATTCAGAGACTATGGGGATTTTAACACCAATAGCATAGGCTTAAGTACTATTCTAAGGCCACAGGCTTCTCTTTTATAGGCTCAATTATCAATTTATATAGATATAAATTGGGGCACATGCAACTGATAATTAGGTGTCATCAACAACTCTGGAGAGACTGACTGCCCAGAAGCTTCCTGAGGCTGTGAATGTGATGTCTGGGATTTGTGAAAGCTGTGAGCCAGGGGACTGTGGTCAAAATCTTTCTCAGCTCTTTCTCTACTACATGTCCCTTGCACCTAAGTGATTTTAGACTTTTAACATGATTCATTGGTACCATTGTCCTTTCTTCCTCCACAGGGTCTTCCTTCGCCTTTTAATTTAGAATGTATGAAGAAGTGTGCACATGCTTTCACACAAGGAAGTCACAAGATATGCTCAGGTTCCCAGGACCCTGTGTGGGGTGAGTTGGTTCACTTTCTACAGCACAAGCAACAGAAACATCACCCAGAGAGGCACTGAGGAATATATCAGTGTGATGTACAGGATGGAGATGTTAAGGAAAGTTTTGTGGAGGAGAAGCCACGTCATGCCAAAAAAGCTTGGCAAGCCTGCTGGCTAGAGTGGCAATAGACAGGCAGCTGCAGGTCCATTGGAACCTGCAGAGTTGCAACTGCATTGTTAATTTTAATGAGATTATTCTCAGAATGAAAGTTAAACTCACAGAGATTTGGTGACCTTTACTGAGAGCACTGATTAAGTTAATAGGTCTACAGCATGCCAACAAAGCTTAAGTATGGGTGCTGCACAGTCAGACATACCGACCTTAAGTCCTTTGAGTATTTACAGAGCACTTACTTTATAAACACAATGTTCTTACAGGCACTTGAGGCTGTGAAGTGTCAACAAATATTTATACTGCTGTGGAAAGAGGTTCTTCACACAAGTGTAAGGGGAAGCTTTGGAGGGCAAAGTATATTAAAAACCAACTGTGTGTGTTGTGTTGCTTATGTGCTCCACACTCTTTGCTTTGGCTCCAATCCAGACTGAAATCCCAACACTCTCCACAAAGGTGGGAAAAAGCTGTCTATAGGACTTAGTCTTTTACCTCATGGACTAGAGCTGCATATAAAACAGCACTGGTTTTCCATTTTCTAATGGAAAACTGTTTTGCAAACAAAGTCAAATAAATAAACAACTCTGTTAGCAAACAGAGAAAAGAATTAGGAGGAATGGCTCCTTGCCCCCTGGGTGGAAATCCCATTAGCTGCGACAATTCACCGGATATGGTGAAAATGGTAATTTCACACAGTGATTGTTATTGATCCATAATTGTCCACTGAAATACAAGACAAAGGAGGGTTGCACTCAGTGTGCAAAACAAAGAAAGGAAAGCATGATCCAAAAATGCTCAAACACTGAATTGCTCCACCTCCCAGGAAACTGGCTAAAACTAAAACAAACAAAATAAAACAATAAAGCAAACCAACATCCTCAACTCAAGAAAATTAGAATCAATTTTTTTAAAAAAGTGGAGACTGGTGGTTTCTGAAACACCTTCATGGTGCTCTGTAGACTGGACAACAGGGACACAACACACTGGCTAGACAGACTCGCTGTGCTGCAACCTCCATGAGAGGGTGAGCCATGACAATGTCATGTCAGGGTCCTTTTGAGAGCTGCATCTTTCCCTGCAGTGCACAGCCCACTAAGACAAACAAAACAACAGAAATATAATCCCCATGAGTCTCTGAGGCAACATAGGCAAAAACATAAGTCTTGTTTTTCAGAAATTTCATTTTTGAACCCCAAGAAGCAAAAATTTCTGCAGAGAGGAGAGGCTTTTTAATGAAAAATCATCACGTTTCATCCACAATCCAACTTTTTGTCAACAGAGTTAATATGAAAAATCTCTCTGGCTGATGAATTTGAAGCCCATTCTCTTAAGAGGCCAGATCCAGTCATAGTATAAATCATCACAGTCCTATTGAGCTCATCACTGTGTTTACACCAGCTCTGTCCTCACACTGATTATAACTGAAAAGACACAAACATTAGCTTTAATTATCTGTGATACAAGAGAGATCTCTGCTGCTGAAGCACAGCTCTTTAGCAATACTCCGTTTCATAGGAGTTTAAAAAAAGAGTAAAAGGACAAAAATACCATCTTAAGATGAGTATTTCCTAGTTTTATCAACCAACTTTTGAAATCTCAAAATGTTGCTTCTTCAGGTGCTTTCAACGGAGAAGAAAAAGAAAGAGTAAATTAAAAGGAAATACTAAAACCACCTCAGAGAGTGCAGCCTGAGGCTGTAATCCTGCTTTCAAGAAGAGACATTAAAAAGAAACCTCAGAAAAGCCTTGAAATATCAGGTAAAAGAATATAAAAGTCCTTCATGCTGTGTTTGATGTGGTGCCCTGATGTGGATCTTGGAATCGGTTTTATCAGCTGCAATGGAATCGAGATGAGGGAGGTGATTCACACGCCCTCCCCATCTCAGGCTGGAGACCATGAGCACAGGGCAGCCCACAGTCAAAGGCTGATCTGCTATTGACAGAGGAGAAGCCTGGTTGAGAGCCTCTGGCTTGTGCACTCTACAAGAGTGCCCATAAACATATGCATGTTTGGAAAACTATCATGTGTTTTCAACTTCCTGAAGAATTCTTGTAAAATATAACTGAACCACATTACCCTTTGTCCTGTGCTTTTATTCCACTAATGGACAAATTGGGAGGAGGCTGAGAACAAATGTGCTATTAATTACCCAGATGGCTTTTTAATAGAACCTTGGATGATTGCGCAGCCACTAAACATTGTCCAGAAATTTCTTAATAACGCTGGTGAGCGAAGCATTCCTTGGGAGAGAATAAAGATGCCATTGACCGGGAGGCTAAGTTATGTCAGGTTAGTTTAGGAGATAGCAGACAAAGGGTGTGTATTGTATGGGAGGAATGACAGGCTGTATCCTAGCTGTCCAGCTCCTCCAGCAATGACAGATTTTCTAATTCACTGCAGATTCTCATAAAAGTGGGTGGTCAGTTCTGGTGAACCAAACAGTGGACCTATTGATAGTGGGTGGGAGAGACGTAATCTCGAAGTAACCTGGCTTGATTTAATACAGCAGAGAGTCTTAGTATCAGCATAAAATTAGGATTAATACATTAAATGTTAGGTCAGAATGTTAAATCCTATTGTTGAAAGACCTACATGCAGTCAGCCAAGGCTCAGTATGAGGATTTCAGTCAATCAGGGTCACAGGCTGGACTGTGCCACACTTCCATGGCAGGAATGATGCATGCAGAAATCAGAAACTGAAGACATTTTCCTTTTTCTCTGCAAACAGTAACTTTAAAAATTCACATTTTTAATATATCTATGTCCATATATATTCTTCCCTTCACCTGACATCAAAATGGATAAGAAAATAACAGGCTCAATCTTGTCCCAGTATTCAGGGAATGATCTCACATAAAAAAGAGCAGTTCATTGTGTTTGCTGTCCGCTTCTGCATTCACTTTCACAGAAGATTTTTGATACACCAAAAGCTGTATGGAAAATTATTCTATCCAGTATCATTATAGTTCTGCAGGCAATAGGATTTGAACTTGGGAGGAAGATAACTGATCTGGCTTGGAGTTTTTCTGGGAAGAAACATATTAAAACAAACAAACAGCCTAAACAAATTAAACAAACAACAAACCCCCAACCTAATAGTTAGGTAAATTATGATAACTGCAGTGAGGAACATGCAGCATTAAACAAACCAGAGCTGGTACTGGCAAAAAAAAAATACAAGTGAATTATCTGGAATTGAGAATAGAACAGAAACCAGTAAGATCATGTATAAGAAAAGCACTCTATAAAAACAGATAATCTGTGAGCATTTAGTAATGTTTATTTCTTTGCTTCAAAACTTAGGATTAGTGGGAAATCCATCCATGGATATTTTACAAAGATGTAATAAGAAGTCAGAGAATTTTCTTTTAACAGCACACTTACTCTTGCAGACCAGCTGACAGACCCTGAGCTCAGCACTTTCAAAGACCACCAAGGGAAGGTTAGAGACCAACAACTGCAAATCCAGCATGCTGAAGTCAATCTACTGCTGCAAAAGGTTGCATTCTCTGAGCTGATTAAGGTGCTGCAATCACTTTCCCACCTGAGCATTTGACAGCTTGGGATGCCTCTGCCTTGACTCCACCATCCTCTGCTTACCCCTTTTAATTTTGTAGTCTCCTGTGCTTATGTTTGTGGGCAATGATTGCATGATTTCATTCTAAGGAAAAGGATTCTTATTCACATAATTTTGTTGTGGGGAGCTGGCAGTGAAAAAGGTTACTAATCCAGAGAGGGAAAACGGCAGGGTATTATAAGGCCATCCTATGTATGAATCATTAGTGGTTAAAATAATTGGTCTGTAACTAAGGTCAAAATTGTGGTTTAATTTTCACATATTTTAGTCTTTATAAATGCTTTTCCCAGTGTTTTAATTTATTTTTCATTAAGCCTTTTTTGCCTCATTTAGGTATGTCACTTTCAGCACCATACAATTAACCCAGTTCTTAGGCAGGTTTAATAGTGTAAGTTAAGGCGTCACTTGTAAAAATAGATTTATGGTTCTTTCTTTCTTTCTTTCTTTCTTTCTTTCTTTCTTTCTTTCTTTCTTTCTTTCTTTCTTTCT